>VVHJ01046070.1:0-12039 GCA_015107715.1 Tylochromis polylepis
AAGACGTGCCAGTGGGATTAAGGAGGTCCTCGAAGTATTCCTTCCACCGCCTGACAATTTTCTCAGTGAAGTCAGCAGCGCTCCTCCTGCACTATACACAGTGCAGGTAGAGCACCGTTTTCCCCTCCTGAGTCGCCTGACGGTTTGCCAGAATCTCTTCGAGGCAGTCCGAAAGTCTTTTCCCATGGCCTCTCCGAACTCCTCCAACACCCGAGTTTTTGCTTCAGCCACTGCCTGGGCCGCGTTCCGCTTGGCCTGTTGGTACCCATCAGCTGCCTCCAGAGTCCCACAGGCTAACCAAGCCTGATAGGACTCCTTCTTCAGCTTGGTGGCTCCCTTCACCTCTGGTCTCCACCATTTGGTTCGGGGGTTACCACCACGACAGGCACCAACCACCTTGTGGCCACAGCTCAGTGCAGCGGCTTCGGCAATGGAGGTGCTGAACATGGTCCATTCGGACTCAATGTCCCCACTCTCCCTCGGGATGCTGTTGAAGCTCTGCCGGAGGTGTGCGTTGAAGATCTTGCGGACTGGGGCCTCTGCTAGGCGTTCCCAGCACACCCAAACAAATGTGATTAAATTATGTGTTTTTGTAGTAGGCTGCTCGTAACAAAGTACCTAAAAATGCAATTTAAAATTGGTTGTTTGCATTACGTCTAGACACAATACCGGTTCATCACTTGAGCTAGGTGGCTTGTTATGCTTGAATGAACCATAGCTCAGTGTTACATGGCTTGACAAATAAAAACATTCTTCTCAAAATGGTCAGTTACAAGGTCTACACTGAAAAAGAGTAAAAACATCTAAAGAAAAACTTCAGAAGACCTTCAGAAAAACCTGACAGACTATTGCTTAAGACGAAGAAGTCTGGCTGCTTGGAAGCAAAATATAAAGAAATGAGGGATGACTCAAGACTTTTGTACACTACTGTACATTCAGTGCTAAACCCACACCATGAATGATGTAAATCTAATCCAAAGAGACTCCATTTTCAGGTTTAAAGTACCAAAAGCCAAACAAAATCAAAAATGACACATCAAAAGATACTTTTCATTGATGTGCTGGAGGACCAAGTTCACTGCTCTTTGTGTTTCCCCCCAACCACACACACACACACACGCTAAATACAATCAGCCCCAAAAACTTCATTTTCAGTCAGCCTTTAAAGCAGTAATTTGGTTACATTTAATGTACTTCTACTCTGGCGCTGAAAGAAAATGCATTAGCACCATACAGTATGTAAATTTGTCAGAGGCAGTGCTTCAATAATTAGTCTGCATGCCTCTCTCTCACACATAATCACTCACTGACTTAAATTATATAGATGACAAAACAGTGCACTTTTCTCATAAACACATAAGAATGTTCTGGACAATTTCATGACTGTTCAAGGTTTTTTGTGTGACTGTTAGACAAACAGATTAACCATTACACAGCAAACAGTTAGAAAATGACATTATATAACAGTGTGCGTATAAGAGAGTGCACTTAGACTGTGTGAGTGAGGAGGTGTAGAGAAGCACCACTTATTTGCCTGATGTAACCCCGGAGTTTACGTAACTCCCAGACAGACAGTCAAATTGGTCTTGACTTTGACGTGCTAACAATTTCAGTTTCTTCTTCAATGAAGAAAAAAAAACAAGAAGAACTTAGATAATAGGAGATAATAAAACTGTCATGCACCTCCACCCCCAATTATGCCAGCTGCTCCGGAAACAACTAAAAAAAAAAAACTATAAAAGTCATAAAAATTTTATTTCACGCGTTTTTCAATAAAATGAAAAAACCAGAAGCGTCTACTACACTGCATTATTGTTAAAAGCAGGAAAAACTGGCGACTTGAACACGGAAATCTGTGAAGTCTGTGAAGTAGGTTACAACATCTTTTTTATTCTATTACTGAATCCAAATTTCCAGTAATATGAGAAGGATGTTACTAGTGCTGAGACAGAACCAGTATGTGCTCATCATTACCAACTACTATTTTAAACAAAGAAACAAAAAAAAAACTCCAGTCCTCACCTGAAGATCTCATTTTTTGTGGTGATTTCCGTGTCCTGGCACTGTTTACAGCACAGCGACGTGCACTGAGGAGGAGGAGAGAATAGAGGGTTTTAACAGTATGTATACATGTCGCATATTTTCAAAGCAAAGCGTCCACCGTTGAGGCTCATTGAGGGCGTTATAATAATCATCCCATTCGTCAGGCTTCCACAAATGCGACTCAAAACATGACCCGAGCTCAGGTCACTTCAGTGTCGTTGGTGAGAGGGATTATTATCCTCAATCAGAAAGAAGGGAAAACAGATAATGGGCAAACACATTTAACGAGCACTTCACACATCAAGCTTCAGCTTCTGATTCAACACAAGTGCAACACACCGTTTATATAAACACGCCTGGAAAAACATTAGGCTAATACTTACCATCCTCCTCCTGAATCAGTCATCTGAGCTTGCTAACCAATTAGATGTTTGTTTTTTATTTTACTCCTTATTATTTGAATTTGGCTAATGGACTAAAGTCACACCTTTTTATTACACCATTTTTCATTCACAACATAGAAAACATATCAGTAAATCAGTCTGTAAATGGCTAAGAACTGAGGAGAGGAATGTTGTCCCATTCTTGTCTGAGTCTTTTGATATTATGTACTGTACGTTTACGCTGAAGAATAATTTGTAGATGCATTTTGTCGCAGATTGGTGAAGGCTATCCCATCTTTACTTCTGAGGAACTCTACCTCTCTATGATGCTTTTTAAAAAAAATTTTATACCCACTCATGTTACTGGCCTGTTGCCAGTTTACCTCATTAGTAGCAAAACCCTTTCTTTTTTAGTACCTTACTTCCTTTCCCAGCCTTTTGTTTTCTCGTCCCAACTTTCTGAGACGTGATGCTGAAAGGTGAAGAGCATATCAGGAATGATTTGTGATGGAAGGAAAAGGAAAGGTGGTATCTAGATCGGGTGTGCCATATACAGTTAGGTCCATAATTTGTTGTAATTAAGCATCTGTATACCACCACAGTGAGTTTTAAATTATAGAATCAAGATTGCAGACTTTGAGTTTTAATTCCAGAGGTTTCAAGTACTGCATCAACTGTGTGGGGATTTCAGACATTTCTGTACAGTCTCCCATTTTCAGAGACTCAAAAGTAACTGGAAAAAATTAACATAATTATAATAAGGATGGTTTTTGGTACTTGGATGAAAATCCTTTGGAGTAAATGAGAGCCTAAAGTCTAAAACTCATGAAGAAGACTCTTGATTGGAGAACCTGACAGTGACATGCCGACCCTCACCAGTGTTTCTGACGTAGTTAGGTGGTCTTAAGTTGGTTTTCTTAAACATGGAAATTATTCTGTCATCATGCATTTTTTGGTGTTGCTGAGCTGTCCAGTGCATTCACTCTCTTTAAAAAATACCAGCTTGCTGATTTGGCCAAAAGGTTTTAGGTATCCTTCCGATTTATTTATTTATTTTGATTTTTCAGCCTAATGATGCCTTTCCTCGCTTGCAATAACATCTCATTGAACCTCATGTTTAAAATTACAATGAAAAGCTATAAAATACTATGTCACATAGCAGATATTATATATACTTAATTTCTCATTAAATAATGGGGGAAAAGGCCTCACCTAGCCTTGTCAGTCAATCGTCCAGTTCATTTTGTACCTCTGAAAAAGAGGAACTATAAAAATGGCTGAAATTCCTAAACAGGTAATACAAAGCTTTCTGTAAAAAGCCCTTGAATGAAAGCTAAAACTGCACTTCAATCTTGATTATATAAAATCCACTGTGTTGGTGTACACAGGCAAAATGACAAGAAATGTCACAGAAAATTATGGACTTAATTGCAGGTTAGAGATAAAAGGTCAGGAAGCAGAACTGTAGGTAGTTTCTCATGTGAAGGAGATTTACACTGGGAATGAAAATGATGGACAGGATTAGGAATGAGCATATTAGAGGGAAAGCTCAGGGACAAAATGAGAGAGGAAGGAGAAATGGTTATCTTTAAGAGAAGGTTATTAAAGTTTGAGCTTCTGGGCAAGAGGGAAAAAAAGAAGGCACAAGAGGTTTGTGGATGTGGTGAGAGCAGACAGTCAGGTGCTGGACATGTGACCGAGAACGACACAGAAGACCAGGAGAGATGAAAATGGATGATCAACAGTGGGGAGTCCTAATGGGAGTAGCTAAGAGAAGAAGGTGTAAACAATGTGTGTTTGACGCTGCTGAAAGCCCCGTGAGGGCATAACCTGTCTCCATATTAACTAATACGCTACACAATATAGGAGCTTTAATGCAACTCCTCTCCTTCCCTTCTTTGATTTTACTCTTGTTAAGCACTCGCACATAGCTTTTTTTCATCCTCTTCAGATGAACACAAACAAAGCAGCTCTTGCTGTTCTCCACTGAGCATGTGTGGAACATGAATTCTGGTGCTGAAGTATGGTAATGACTCAAGAGGGCCTGAAGAATAGTTTCTGTAAATATTGGACCTGATTAAAGGGATTAGAAGAAAAGCTACCAGACCAGCGATGATTTCAAATCATCTGGAGTGGGAGTGAAATGTTTGTGCCAAAGCTCAATGTAACAATTATGAAGCAATTTCAATATGCAGCAAAGTGATGAAACCAGTGACCAGCATAGGTGTACCTACTACAAAGCCATACTGCTAACACGGCTAAAAACAACCTGTGACTGCTTTGGCACATCTGACTGAGTAAAAGCAGATCTACAGATGCCAGAGTGGTTTGTTTTGGGGGGGTTTTGTATTAAAATATGGATGTTCTCTTGCTGTGTCCAAGCTCTTCCTAAAAATCAGATCAACCCCTTCAAGGTGACAAACAGCTGATGTCCACTGCATGCTAAATACTGGTCCATTAACCTTAAATGCTGCAATGACTGCTTTTGACTCTGAAAACTGAAATATTGCAGCACTAACACATCTGTCAGCCCCTGTCAGACATGGTTAAATATAACAAGATACAACAGAGGGACACAGTGTGCTCAGTAAAGCACAAGTAGGAAGACTGCATCTTATCACTGCATAAGGCAAATTATGTCTGAGGTTTGGGGCAGGTCAGTGAGGCTGTTGGTGACCTTTACTTACCCGATCCATAATGTCTAGCTCACAGCGAAGTCTCTGGATGGCGCTGCCAATCTTTAATAGCTGGAGCCGCAGCGCATCATCTATGGGCAGACAGGCTGCTACTCTGTAGGAGAAATCTGACAGAGCGTAGACAAGAACGTAGACAAGAAGGACTTGAGAGGGATGAAGTAAAGAGAAGGACAGAAAGTACAATGAACACAAACAAGATGCGAGCGTGCATGTTTACATACAGATGAGGACAGAATTATTAGCCCCCCTAAAATAGTAGTTCCCAGTGGGGATTGCTTACATTATTTAAACAAAATAATTTCACAAAAAACAGAAACAGTCAGGTGAAAATTACCCCCCCCCCCAATAATCTATTGTGTATCCCTTTTTCTGGGTAACACCTTGCAGTTATTTCTTGTGGTTTTCACACACACGTCTCCTGACCAATCCCAGTCAATCTCCACCACCTCCAGATTTAATGGTCTTCTGGTCTTCAATTCACACCATAAATTTTCAATCTGATTCATCCAGGGCTTTGTGCAGACCAGCCAGTAATGTTCACTTTGGTCTTCTGGTAGTAATTCTTCACCAGGAGCGATGTATGTTTTGAGTCACTGTGCTGGAAGACAAAGCAATGACCCAGACCCAGTTATGCTGCTGACTGCTTGTGCTTTTCTTTCACAATCTTCATATATCCTTCTTCTTTATTCCTTCCACCTTGATGAGATTCCTAGTTCCAGATGCGCCAAAGAATCCCTACAGCGTGATACTCCAAGCACCATGTTTCATTGTGGGGACGGTGTTCTTTGGGTTGTATACCGCTCGTCTTTCTCCAGATATAAGCAACGTCTCTGTGGCCAAATAGTTCCGTGTAATCTTTCTCCAGGTTGTCTTTAGCATACTTCAGTCTGGTTTAAAAGTGTCTTTTCTACAGAAGTGGAGTTTTTCTCCTTCAGCAACCTTGCAGTCCATTCCTGTGCAGCGTTCTAGTGATTGTTCTTTGAGACTACAATTTCTGACTTTGCTAAGTTATTTACTAGTGTCTCTGCATTTTGTTCTGGGGTCTTTAGACACATCTCTCACTAGTTTTCTTTCCAGAGCCTTTGGAATTTTTTGTTTCCTGCCTCTGCCAGGCTTGTTCTGTACTGGTAGCTCTCTTTGAATTTATTGATGATACGTCTCACTCACTCGACACTCAGAAACGCTGTGATAACCTTGTATATGCATCTCCTGCCTTGTGACCATAAACAATTCTTTTTCTTAAATCTAAACTGATTTATTTTATCTTTGGCACAACACTTTCTCAAGTGATAGCTCAAACACTTTCTGAATTTTTCTACTGTGCGTAAATTGGAAGATAACCTTCAGTTTTAACTTGAGCATTACAGCTTTGGGCATTACAAAGTTAATGCATAGCAGTGGTTTGTGTTGTGGTTCAAAAAGAAAAAAAAAAAAAGGTTAGTTTTTCAGGGGCTAATAATATGTACCCTGGAAATCTTTGTTTTTTCTGAAGGAATTCTGTTATTGTGTCCAAATAAAGATAATTTAGGGTTTCTAAAAAAAACTAGTGTGTTTGGAAATGCTATGTTGAAATTCCCCTTGATGTCATCACTTTAATAATAGGGGAGGTAATAATTTTGTCTTCATCTGTACCTGTGATCTTTCCGGAATAAAATCAACATAGCCTGACCTACTGCATTCGCCGGGAGGGAATCATCCTTCAGATTCTCATCCCATTCGTGAAGCTGTTTCTTCACCCTGTTCATGAGCGACTCCTGTGAGGTGAACCACCAGAAGTGGAGAAATCATGGTTTATATTCACTTGTGTGTCATGTTTATATATAGAGGAGGAAATGCCACGGGTTGCAGTACTTACTGAATCATAGAGTGCATAGACCCAGGGTGGCCATGGCGTCAGACTGGCACAGTGAAACTTTCTCTGTGGTCAATAACACATGTATCATTTAAATTAAATCTAATCTGACGTGGAAGCACCACAAGATCCGTCCCTTTGTCATATGGAGAAGTAAAAGTAGCATGTTCCACGTCACAGTTTTGCACATGGTCTACTTTCACATCCAGTGTTAATATCAACAGCACAAATACCCTAACATGTCATCTACTTATTCTTCCTTTTACAGTAGACGTTAACATTTTCTCCTATTAAAACAATCTAACAACTGCCAACATATCTGCACTGAGTCACTTCCTCCACTGTGTATTTATTTATTTCTCATCTTTTTTACATTATGAAACACATCAGCTGCAACAACTAGTCCATTCATGTGAGTGAACTGGATTAAAATGAACTATGTACTAACTGATCACACCAGAAGGTATATGTACAGGTTATATTTGGAAATGTCAAACAATAAATACTAGCATGCTCAACTCCAAAAACATTCAGTGGGTGCTGAACCGTAAAAATGTCAAGCTATAATTCAGCACTCACAGTTAAATGTAGGAAGTATTTAATATTACAAGACAGAAAGAAGAAAAGAAAAAAAAAAACAGACAGGAAATGGGAAAATAGCTTTCATCAGTATCCAGAACATTTACCACATAATATTAAATACTTTAGAGTAATTACTTACTAATTATTAGTGCTGAAATTGTCATTTCTATCAGTCAATCAAATCTTTATTCTGAACATATAAGTAACAAGTGTTAATGCACATAAAAAATGTTAACCATTTCCCGTTCGATAAAGATAAACACATAAAATTTTTGAACCTCGCTTATCTTGTGTTACCATTTACAGTTTATGGAGGTAAAAATCCAAGCATTTTTGGACAAGGACACATTTTTTTGCCCTTTTGCCTCTGTACTTCACCACAACGGATCTGAATCAAAGAATCAAAATGTGTTTGAAATGGCAGGATTTCAGCTTTAATTCAAGTAGTTTAACAAAAGTACTGTATTAACAGTTTAGGAATTACAGACGTTTTTATCTTCTTTTTTTTTTTAATTGTTTTTAATCACAATTTTCGGGGGCTCAGAAGTAATTGGACAATTGAATGTTAATCAGTATCATGGTCAGAAGAGATCTGTTCCCTCGTTTTCACTGTAATAAATATGAGCTCCAATGAGATGTCGCTGGAAGTGAGGGAGGCCATCATTAGACTGAAAAACTAAATAAACCTACGAGGGACAGCGCAAACTTTAGGACTGGCCAAATCACCAATCAAAAGGCCTGAAAGACCACAGAAGACTACCAAATTATCATAACCAAATGATTTCCATGGCAACATCTGACCAAGTCAAGAACACTCAATGAGATATAGTTGTATCATTGTCAAAGTCTACAATTAAGAGATGATTTCATGAATGGGCACAGAGGATTTACAAGAAGGTGCAAACTACTGGTTACACTAAAAGACAAAAACACTGGCAACCGCAAATGGTACCCCTCAGCCTCGTAGCAGACAAACCTATGGGATCAATTTCAAAATCCTACATGAACTTCTTCTCGAGTTATTGTGTTCAAAAGATTTTCAGAAAACTTGACCTCCAACCTTGGCCTCAAACTCAAGGTCACGGAGATTCGAACTTGTCTGAGATTTTTTATTAGCTGCACCCCCTGTATTAATTTCAAACATCGCTTCATTCTCGAGTTATCACATTCGCAAACTCACAATCATCCCGCCAAGCGTGATGACGACAATACTCCGTCAACCCATAAGAGGACAGATTAGACTTTCCCAGAAAACATCTAAGAGCCTAGGTCTAAAATAAGTTCTTTGGACAGACGAACCCAAGATGGACTTGTACCAGTTGGGAAGAGAAAAGTAAGGAGAAGGAGAAAAACGGCCCTTGAGCCAAATCATAATACATCATCTGTGAAACAAAGTGTAGGCTGTGTCATGATATGGGCATGTATGGTTGCCAGTGGAACTGGACCACTAGCATTTATTGATGATGTGACTGCTGGTAGAAGCAGGAGGATTGAATGACTAAGTGTACAGGGCTATACTGTCTGCTCAGATTCAACCAAATCCTGCACTTCACACTGCAAATGGATAATGACCCAAAGCAAACTGCAAAAGCAAGTCGAGATTTTCTCAAGGCAAAATAATTTAGATAGTCTTCTGTGGCCAAGTCAGTCACCTGACCTCAACCCAACAGAGCGTGCTTTTCAGTTACCAAAGACAAAACTAAAGGCAGAGAGACCCAAGGTCTAGCAGGGATCTCAGGGGAGGACACAGCTTTTGATTATGTCCACAACTTTCATCAAGTATTAAAGACAGTCCGTGTAATTAACATTGTGTTAGTTTGTCCAATTACTTTTGTGCAGTTAATGCAACATTTTTGGAAAAAATGTGATTATTTGATTTAAAATCTACTGTGGTGGTGTACAGAGGCATAATTTTTAAAAAGACTGTCACTGTCCAAAAACCTTTGGATCTAACAGTCTGGGATTAGGGTGCGATGCAGTCTCAGTGTGAAAATGCTCATTTTGCTCATAATACAAAGAGCACCATATGGAAACTTCACAATTTATTTGTAGTAATTCTTTGAATTTATTTCAGGTCTTCACTTTTAGACAAATCTAGACTTCTGTCACCTTTCATTATTTGGACAGGCACCGACTGATCTGATGTTTTACTGAACATCAGTTTCTCAAAGTGGAAAAAATACATTTTGCATCTTAGATGAGGAACTTCATCTTAACTTTCTTGTCACTGTCATCTGATTCAAACATCTCCAAAAGTAGAAACTGTTACTTTCAGAAATCACACACAGATTTCGTGTCCATGCGTGATTCTCTGTACCTGTTTGTAGTTATTCCACCAGCACTGAGCCTGTTTGCAGCTCTGACTCGGAGGTTTGGAAGAAGGGTGCATGTGGAGCCTGGACAGAGGCGTTAGCTGCACAGCGGAGAGGGGGTCTGGAAGGATTCGTTCTGGAAGGATCTGCACTTTAGCCTGTTTGATCCTGAGAAGAGGAACAAGAGCAGACAATTAAAAAAAAACAGTGACACAAAAGAAGGGAAATGTGAATGATGACGGCAGAATATAAGTGAAACTGAGAAGGCGAACAGTAGATTAAAAAAATGGTGCGCTGGCCAAACGCTGCATTACAGGATGTTTGGATCAGTAAGATGATCACAAAAAGGTGCCATCTGTGTTTTTTCCTCACTCGACAATAAGAAATATTCTGCCAGTGCCCGACCCAGATTATTCTCAGTGAACTTCGTACAGAGAAATACGAAGCAAAGGCAGACCGCAGAGAAACAAGAAACGCTGCCTCGCAGCTGTACGGCTAAATCCATGTCTGTCCAGACTTGACCTTTTAATCTCATCTAAAATATCATTATTAAACCATTTCATCCCTTTACACATCTGAGAGACATTTTGTCACAGTCCAAAAAAAAAAAAAGAAGCATTAATTCACATTCAAATATCAAATTACGAGTTGGTACCAATCACAAGGACATAAAAAGAAAGTCAACATGCAATAGATTTTAAGGGTTCGTTAACTGGGGTGTCATTTCTGTAGCATGATACACATTTTGTTTATCAAACTATCTGAAATACTGGGAAAATGCACAGACCTCTGTCAAATAGTGAGTCTGTGCTACCCTATCTTTACTGAATGTGACAGATAACCCTCCCCCTCCACATGTGAAAGGCAGATTCTGATCCCTGACACACCCGACAAATATTTACCTCTGCAGGACACCTTAGAAATATTACAGGGAGGATGTTTACTGAAATAGAAAGATATATAGATATATATATATATATAGATATATAGATATATAGATATATATATGAACAGTATATTTTAATATTAGACAGGAGAAAGAGCAGACTGTATTTAATTGAGTGATGGATTAAATGCTGTATTTTCCGAGAGTCAAAACAGAAGGTCAACACAATCATGGCAACCACTGTATGTTCATTATATAACCTCAATTAGAGAAAAGGAAAACGCCTTAATAAAGCCTCATTTTTATGGACGGTATGTGCCAATGATTTCCAGGGAGGATGTGGGTTAATATGACCTATTACATGACTTCAGCAGATACGTCTCCATCAATGCTTCCTTTGTTTTCACCCCAAAAAGACAATATGCTTTGCATTTACGTAGATGCAAACTAACTTAAAGAAGTTAACGCAGCTGCACTGAACTCTGGAATAAGTCAGAAATGTAAATCTGTTGTTGCAACAGCCCTCTCACTGCCTTTGTGGCCGTTTAACAAATTTCAACATGTGAGGATCGTGTGAGGATGATTCTAGAGGCAGGGGGGAAAAAAAATATTGCTAAAGCATAGTATTGTGATTGTTATTGTGATTTTGTGTGGTGATATTTATCGATTTGAATCGATTTACTCTGCCTTACAGAAACCTGGTTGCAGCAGGATGATTATGTTAGTTTAAATGAATCAACACCCCCGAGTTATTCTAACTATCAGAAACCTCGAAGCACAGGCCGAGGGGGCGGTGTGGCAGCAATTTTTCACACCAGCCTATTAATCAACGAAAGACCAAGACAGACTTTTAATTCATTTGAAAGCCTGATGCTTAGCCTTGTCCACCCCAGCTGTAAAACTCAGAAACCAGTCTTACTTGTTATCATCTATCGTCCACCTGGGCCTTACACAGAGTTTCTGTCTGATTTCTCAGACCTTTTATCTGATTTAGTGCTCAACTCAGATAAAATAATTATAATGACAGCCTCAACATGGCATTTAATCTGTTATTAGACTCAATTGGCTTCTCTCAAAATGTAAAAGAACCCACCCACCACTTTAATCACACTCTGGATCTTGTTTTAACTTATGGCATAGAATCTGAACATTTAACAGTGTTTCCTGAAAACCCTCTCCTGTCTGATCATTTCCTGATTACATTTACATTTACAACAATTGATTTAACAGCAGTGGAGAGTAGACTTTATCACAGTAGATGTCTCTATGAAAGTGCTGTAACTAG
>VVHJ01046072.1:0-19076 GCA_015107715.1 Tylochromis polylepis
ACTTGGGCACCGTAGGCCATTATACACCCCTACTGGAAACTAAGAATATTACATGAAATTGCTTGTTTGGCCAAAAATGGGTAAATGATATAATTTGGTAAAAAACATTAAAAACTACAATCTTCATGTGTTGAGTTTAGAATGAAATCAATTTTACCTAAATGGCATGATTTAGTACTGGAAATAACAAGGAATTAAAAAATGTCATTATAATGGGTTTCAATTGGCCAAAAAAGATAGAGCCAAGGGGAACAACTGGATATATAGTGTATATTATTGATATATTTAAGGAGCTGAAGTTGAAAATTAAAAAATCTGAAAAAAAATCTAGACCCCTGGGAAGAATATGCACAGCGAAAATGGTCAAAAAAAAAGAAAGTGAAGTGGCCACGAATTGCCAGCATAAAGCCCAGAGGGTTAAAATAGGTGTCATGACAACCATACGGCTCTGCAGTTTTTAGAAAACACCAGCAAATAGAAAAAAACACTGCAAAAGCACACAAAACAAAACAGACGCTGAATAAAACACAAGAGAAGTAGAAAAACTAAAACCTCACAAAAGACAACAGAAGTGTTTCTGGGGACACAGTAACGCGACGGACCAGCTGCAGAACATGAAGGATTCCACTGCAACAAGCTTACTGTAAAAGATTCGTCAGTGTTGTGAGAGAGGAAAAAGGTGCAAAGTTGTGTGCGTTCGTCGCTTCAGCAGCTGTTCCATCGTGTTACTGTCTCCCCCAAAACACTTGTTTTGTTTTGTGATTTATTTTTAGCTTTTGCAGCATTTTTTTTCTATTTCCTTTGTGTTCCGTTTTGTTTTCTGTGCTTTTGCAGTGTTTTTCTAATTCCTGGTATTTTCTTAAGTTGCAGTGCATTTGACCTCTCAGGGCCACCATACGACGGTGTCATTAAGACATTAGCATACATAACGATGCAACTGTTTGCCGTGTACAGTTTCGTGGTTACAGATTCGCTTGCTAATTCCATGCGCTTGTATTTGTAGTTTAAGTAATTTGACAAAGAGGCAACTGAAACTGTGAGAGCCTACTTTAAATTCCAGTTGACCAGATGAGTGTATGACACTACATGACTACAACAAAATGAATACATAATCTTACAAGATTGCGTAACCTGGTCACAGCTCTTCAGTGTTTGAATATTAAATGTAAAATATTTTATGCCGTATTAGACGATAGATCAATGACTGCATTAACATTGTTTCTGCAGTTATGCTTCAACACATAATCAAAACCTTTCCCACAGTGAATACTGAAAAATGGAAGTATCTGTCAGATAAATACCACACGTCAGGACATGGCTGTGATTGGACCTGATAAGAGCTTATTCAGGCAATCAAACAGGCGACAAACAGAATTCCTGATGGGAATCCACCTTCATTATGACTGTGGCTGTTACTTTAAGAGCTTCATACGATGAATGATGAGAAATGCTTGTGACTTTCAGTTTTAATGGAAATGACATGGATCTAATTGGAAAAGGCCTAGATCTTAATTACTCTAATTATGCTCTTGGAGCAGACAACACACGGTATACTTGTTTCAATCCCAGTGTTTTTAATATAACTATATGCTTAATTGGTTGACCTTTTTAAAGCTCATGGCATTATTAAAGCTGTAATTAAGAGTCCCATTAGAATCTGAGATCCTGTCAATTAAGTCCTTGAATGCAAAGATTTAGGTCTCCCTGAAACCCTCAGCAGCCATCGAATGTCAGCTAATGACAGTCAAAACCACAACTTTCAAAACAAAGTTTGAGAAGCGTAAAATAAATGAAAAATGTGAAGTTATGGAACAGAGTTACACAATAGAGAACACAGATGAAGACTTGTTCAACATCCCTCTACAGCATTCATAAAACATCCACTTTGTGCTCACATTTCTATCTTAAAAATAGTTTTAGTGGTGGATGTTAGAGATGGCCCTCTTTAGTCTGCCTATTTTTCAAAACTGTTGATGCATAGCAAATCAAGACAATTTCACATTCCACAAATCATATGTCAGCCCGATTCTCTTCCTCCTCCCTCCGCCTTCAGTGTTGCAGTGCAGAGAGAAATGGGTCATTTCGCCCCAGATCGCCTTCATAACCTCGCAGTTCATAATGACCACGTTTAATGAGTGAGACACTCTCCGGGCAGTCTTGAACATGGAACATGGAAGTATGCCAGCTTCACTGTTATAACGCTACATTAGTTGCCTTTCAGCAGGAACCACAAGTTAGCAAGTTACCCCAGTCCCACCATGCAATGGGTTGAGTGTTCTTCTGGTTTTATTGGGGGGCCAGCCTGTCGTTTTGAAGCCTGGGCACCGCTGGGAGATGCATATTTTTCTTAAGTTTTATCTAAACAACATTAGTGGAGCCTGGCATACTATACTGTGCAGACAAAGTATGTATCCCACATCAAACTAGATCAGTATAAATTATAATAATTCTAGTAGTGCGCAATTAGATGCTCCCTCAAGTTTCAGCAAACCCCTAAAAATCAATTAATAAATAAATTACACAAATTAGTGAAAGGAAAAGTAAAGAGATGGCATACCTTCAAATCAGATTCCTCGCTGTATTCTATGCGCTTTAAGCGCTTTATTACGTACGCACACTCACATACTGATGGGTGATTGTCTTCTGCAGATTTCTAAATGCTGAGGACAAAACATACATTTCTCCCCTCTCACTTTATGTGCATCGTTTACCACCCAATAGCTTTTGATTAATCGGGAGAGACAAGGGATATCATTCACTTTAAGTTCGTTTGAAGTTCATTCACTTGTTTGTGCAGTCAATGTCAAATTAATTAGTAAAATCTTCGCTCTAGAAATTGGTTAAAAGTGTCAAAAGTGGACGCTGCAGTGTCATAATAAACACCAATATTACGTTTGAGCTGTTGTAGAGGAAGTTTATTTTCAACCTTCTGCCACATGTTGATGAATCATTGTCATGGGTTGGTACAATTATAGTGGCATATGACTGAAGTCTTTGAAGACAAGCTTGAAATGCCGCTTCCTCATGTTTCAAATGCTCTGGTCCACTCTCAGCTCTCGGCTTCCAGTTTACCTGAAATATGTTATCATTTCAAAAATGTCAATGTCAAAAATGCATGGAAAACCACACCTTTACATCCAAGAGGCTTTATTATCATGCAAGACTTTGAGATTCTCCTGTCGGAAAGAAAAAAATGAATTATCAGTTACAAATGGTTCAGAAATCCACTTCCTGCCTACTGAATAGGAGCAGAAGGAGAGAAAATATTACTACTTTAGTAATCTACTTTAGTTGTCTGATGTGTTTCCAAAGTATGAACCAGGATTGTATCTCAGGTTCTCTGGTGTTAGGGTTTTATACTCGGAGCCAGCAGAACCAGGCTGAGGACCTGACAGCAGCTGCAAATATCGCTGTCCATAATGGGGACATATCATGCTTATTCCCAGATTTATTTTTATTCTTGGACTCTACTACAGCCTTCTAGATGAACACCTTGAAATGAGCCATGTTTGCTCCATTGCCTCTCCCTTAAAGCCAAATATCTCTCAGATACAGGGTATTGGCTGTAAGCACAAACGCCCAGTCCACCTGCTGTCCTGGTAAACCTTCTTCTGGCTGGCTGCTTCACAAACACAAGGTTGATGCGGGGCAGCCTATGGGCTCAACTTGTGCTCATAAACATTTTGTACTTGTAAATCAGACTGCGTAGCTGTGAACTGAGTTTTGTAACCTTGTAAACCAAAATATCTGAAAATTTTATGTTTGTGCATTCATAGATGAGAATTTGTGCGTGTGTAAAAAAGATTTGTGTTTGTAAAAAAGATTTAAAGAAGTTACTGGTTTTTTTGTTAAGGTCTGGTTACAGATACAACGGCGTTTTTGTCTAAAAACGCTCCGCGTCCACACTATTGTTTTCAATCGTTTCTGAAAACGCTTACGTTCCTGTGTGAATGCGTGAAACATAAGCCGATTCGACCTGCGTCATTTCCGTCTGCCGTTTATTTACTTATTTACTTTACATTCCGTCTTCTTTGAAGAAAAGCTATCTGCAGCATGTACACACTGATATTAATCTTTAATAGGGCCGTCAAAACTGAGAGCAAACAAAACAACTGCTGTACAATGCCGTCCGCCATCTTAGTTGAATTGGTCACATGACTGCATCACATGACTAAAATGCGTCATCGTTTCCGAAAGCCTCCGTTTTTGCAGTCCACACTGCGACGCGAAAACGGCGTTTTCCAAAATCTCCACTTTTGCCGGAGTTTTTAGAAAGAATCGTTTTCAGAGGCGACATCTCCGTTTGTGTGTAAACGAAAGGTGCAAACGAAGGGGAAAGTGTACGTTTTTAAGGGAAAACGTAGATGTGGAAACGGGGCCTGAAACTCACACACAAGCAGAGTTTTACACATAGTTTTTTGCTTTGTATCTGTAACCAGACCTTAACAAAAAAAATTTGTACCTTGTGTAAATCTTTTTTACACACGCACAAATTCTCATCTATGAATGCACAAACATAAAATTTTCAGATATTTTGGTTTACAAGGTTACAAAACTCAGTTCACAGCTACGCAGTCTGATTTACAAGTACAAAATATTCATGAGCACAGTTTGAGCCCATAGGCTGCCCCGCATCAACCTCATGTTTGTGAAGCAGCCAGCCAGAAGAAGGTTTACCAGGACAGCAGGTGGACTGGGCGTTTGTGCTTACAGCCAATACTCTGTATCTGAGATGACCATGTTAGGGATATCCCCTCTTTTTCAGAACCAACAATAGAAAAGAAAAATAACCCAAAGCCTTAGCTTTGGCTCAGAGGGATTACTTGCAGATATACTGGCCTCATTTTCTGAAACCTTAACCAGGCTTAACGTGAATGTCCACAATTTAAGAGTGTATATGTGACAAAAGGAAAACCATGAAATATGTCATTCAAATGCATACTTCAAAGCTACCTTTTTTTAGGACTGCTATTTTATCGGTTGATCTTTTCAATCTAGATTTGTGGATATTTATATAAAAATTACTCCTCATAAATTACTGTTTTTTTATTCCTCAGTTTACCGTTTGCATTTGAACTCATTACCTGCTTGTCACTCAGCTGTAAAGCACTTTGAATTGCACAGACACGTAGAATTCTGCTATACACACTAACTGATATAACTGTAAAAGGCTGACTGCCCGGAACGCGCTATTATGAAACTATTCTATAGAACACAATCCATATGTTTTCAGCCTAGGCTTCATTGAACTACACATGCACAAATATATACAGCCTCGGAAGAGTGCATAGAAAGTAAATTATATAATATTATAATTATTAAATAAGAAATTTAAATGAAACAGTGCTGACAGAAATATAGAGAGACTGAGCCACAGGTAGGAGTACTTGGTGCTCTCCAGATTTATTACAGCTCTATGGCGTCTCTGCCCCCCCCTTCCCACCTCTTTGCCCCTGTCAAAGAAGAGACAACCCCTTGATGAGCACACCTTTGATCTCTCTGAGGCACCTCTGCTCCTCCTCCTTTCATTCTCCTATCATCCTCCTCCTCCTTTCTGCTGGGGAGCTGTCAGAGTTCTGAAGCCTCGGTCCGCACTCTGCTGCCTTATCCAGCCTCGTCTCTGGCCTCTTTTATCCTCACGCTCCAATGCTTCATGAAGGGCTGGAGTCCAAGAAGGACCAAAGTCTTTTCTCAGCCAAGGAGCCACCACCTCCCTCCACTCAGCCCTGCAGTTAATCGTAGTGGGCTTTTTCTTTCAGTCAGTGCAGCTTTTTAGTTGGCATTAAGGGCTCATTCCTCACTGCTAACTGCTAACTGTTGCAGTCACTCCACTGAAGCGCCAACAGTGTAGTATCTAAGTGTGAAGAACAATGATCCTGCAGTATTAAGCATCCAGCTCTGTAAAGGCACTCTCATTTTCTGTTTATTTATTAAAACGGTCAGGGCCAGAGGGCAGTGTTTCAATCACAGCTTGGCCTGTGATTTAATCTTGTTATTTACACTACATCCTCCGAGCTCCTTGTTTATCATCGCTCCGCAGATCTCGAAGCAGAATTTCACTTCAGAAGAATGGCTGGACTTGGAGCTCCCGTTGAGGAATTTGCATGTGACATCTCTGCAGCCCCGCATTTGTTATCTTCCCATGAAGAGATCCAGTGACTGGGCCGTGCTTCAGCAAAGCAATGAGCCGAGGCCTGCTTCACTCCCTTGTGCTATTATATATTCAATTAAATTCATAGTCTCCTCGCAAGTAATGGTGATGAATATGCAGCGTGTTAATTTCTTTGTGTCACAGTCTCAGCTGAAGGAGACATTGGGAGTTGACAAAGCGTGTGAGTTGATTGGATCCCTCGTAGCTGCGGGGCAAACTGGTGGAGGTTAATGGTTTGCGAGGACAAAGTGTTCTAAATGAGATGTTGCTCAGCGCCAGTGCAATTGGCACAGTAAGAAACGACACAAATGAAGAAACTACTAATTCCAAGAAAGACACTCAACCCTTTGTTAGGCCTCCACAATTTGCAGTTTCAAAGGCAAAAGGAAGGTTCAGTACGTGCAAGGAGGTCTGCATGAGATCAAAAGATGATCAGGACATCTCTCTCTGTTAAGAATCCCTACAAAAACAGTGAACATTCTTGACTCTTAGTCCTACTGCTTTGGTTTGTTGCCTCCAGTCCCAGATTTTCACCTGTCTGATGGCCTGATGATCTCCAGCCAAAACAAAAAAAAATGTCAGGAAAGTTCCATTCATCATAGATTTGGGTTCATAGCTGAAGCAAACTGAAGCAAACCTTCACTAACAATGATCTTTTTTCTTAAAGTCAGTACTGTCACACTAAAGGACACGTGAGGCCAATAATAGAAAAAGCAAAGGCGACGCTGGTGGTGCAGAGCTTCACTAAAAACAGAAGAATGTGGACTGTGAAATGCATTAAAGAGCAGGTGTGCGAACAAAATGAAATATAAAACACAGCTTCAATAACACAACAGTGAAGAAACTGCTGCTATCGTTTGTGTAATTTATGGTGGCGGTACAGTTGCCTCTGCACTCTGTCTAACACATGTACAGTGGGCAGCACAGAGGCAGCCCTGTAACTGGAGCAGTGAACCCAGCTGTACTGTAATCACAATCAAAAAGCCAATAACAGTCTCATCAAACCAAGTTTGCAAAAGTTTAAAAGAGAAAACAAACAACCCTTTCACCTGCTCCCATCCACCAACGATTTGTGCAACAGAGTCCAAAGTGATTATATAATTCACCAAATGTTGTTTAAATGTCTGTCTGGCACAGTGAATACCAATGTAATCATTTGATGTAATGACTAAAAGCCTGGATTTAACGCTAACATTAGAGAAACGATATAACTTAAAGTTTATTTGGTGCAAATTTAGTTTTTATGAGAAGAGGCACTGTGAACCCACCAGCTGAATCCCATGAATCGGCTTCAGGTGATCTGCTGTTTAGCAGATTGTCATTTCATCTGGGGAAATTGGTTGTCAGCGTGTATGAGGAGCTGCTATATTGATGTTTGCTACACTGCTTTCTGCTAATAAGAGAGAAGTAAGTAAGAGCTCTGCGTGTTTTGGCAGATGCCACCAAATGACTTGAAATTCTAACATTCTAAATATTTACAGGTACAGAGCCAGATGTTATAGTGTAAACCTGACCGCCACTGTCAGAGAAGTACAGCTACATTCAGTACAGGAAGGGCTGGATTTTGGTTTGTTTTGTCTTCCAACCTATCACACGTAGCACAAAGACTACTGTTATACCCCCCTAGGCAGTACCAAAAGACTCCATACAGCTGTTATTCATAAGCTGATTTCATACTACAAGAGTTTATGGTAAAAAAGGGCTCACAACTGAAAGCAAAAGGGTATACAGTTAATACTAATTCATAACATAAGCATATAAACAACGTGAATACGGTAAGAAAATCGTTAAAAAATTATTATTTTTCATGTTGCATTAATGGTTGAGTCATTTTATTGACGCGAACTGCGATCTGTACATCACTAATCAGCTAGTAACCCTTTTCTGGGATCGACTGGTAGTGGCTCCATCCTCCACTAGGGGGCTTTTGCGCATTAAACTACTGTGACTGAAAATCACTCTCGTGATGCTTTCCCCTGCGTTTTCAGGGGTGCAACACAAGCAGCAAGATTTCACAGGTCTGTAATTTGTCTTTTCTAAAATCTGTCAGTTACAAAATAGTAATTTGTTCCTGAATGTAATTTGTAAGCAACGCTGAAACAGGAGGCTGCCCATGACTCACACCTCGCCAAACAAAAGGAGCCAACCAGTGGTTGCCTTAGGAACCATCTGAGCGGTGAGAACAGTTTGCACTTTACACTCTACATGAAAGGGATTTATTCACTCGTACTCCAAAGGTACCGCTTGTCTTGCTGCAAAGCCATTACAAGCTCAGAGGAATCAGTGGCTTCAAATGAGCGTAAAAAGTGAAATTGCGAGCAACTAACATACTCAGGCGAGCCCAAACTGCTTTTCCCCACACTCGCGATAGCTCGAGCTTTGAGCTGATAATAAATGAGAGTCTGCTTTAAATGTTGTGGTATTAGTGCGGCTGTTGTACACTGAGGAGAAGCCTGTATATATGGCCTTAGCTTGAGTAGCAGTAATTTGCTCACAGAAACTGCATGAACACTTGCTAGAAATCACACTGATACCTGAGGAGGCACTTTGTCTGCGGCAATAGTAAAAGAAATCACCAGGAATGCTGATTAAATGTACAGATGACGCAAAACAAGGCAGGTTCAGTCACTGTAGCCATGTCAGTGATGTGGCTATACTAATCAAGCACCTCAGTGTTACACGAGTTCACTTAGCATTATGGGATTTTTTTTGAGCGATAATAATAAAGATAATAAATCACTGAACATGGCTTAAAGACATTGCTTCTGTCTGAGGGCACCAGCCACTATCCTTCAGTATGAGGCTACTGGTTCAAATAAGGGCAGCTTTTATACCTAAATGCAGCTTGTGCTTGGATCTTTTTATACGCCTTCTACACAAATCACTGCCTTAAAACCTGAAAAATGAGTAAATATTTTGGGCTGTGAACATTTGAGTTATTTATTTCAGAGTGAAAAAGCAAAGGGGGAAAAGGGAAAAGTGAGACGCCATCTTCTCTTATGGAGCGAGACAATAAAACAGTGTTTCTTCTCAAACGTCCGTCCCCTTCATTCACGAAAAGCTTTGACTTCCAAATATAACCAGTTTATCTTCCGCATTTCCCATTCCTCCGCTTCCCTCCCTCTTCCTCTCACAAAGCCGCTGTGAAAATCGATGATAGTGACAGAGCGTAGGTGGCAGAGTCTGCCAGAGCAGTGTCATCCAGAGTCGCTGATGTCACCTCTACTGTACACTGCGCTGGGAGCGCTGCCAAAGTGCGACTTTTTTACCGCTGATTCAGCTGGCACTCAGCCTGGCAACCATGGTGATGTGCATCGTGGGATGCCTGTAAGTGTCATTAACTGGCACGGATGAGTGTTGGTCGTGGCAGGGTACCGTCACATGCTTTCGCCATCACACGGCTGCACCTGGTGCAGGCCTCGAAGGAGAGACAGCAGGCAGGAGGGAGACAAAGAAAACCCTGAGAAACAAGGGAAGAGACAGCATGACGAAAAAAAAAAGGAAGGACAGAGAGACGAGCATAGATTTGAAAGGTGGTATAAGAGCAAGGGCAAAAATCATGAGAGACAGCGAGTAAGAACGCACAACACAAGGTGAGAAAGTGAGAGGCAGAGTGGGAAGCAGAATAAAGACAAGCGAGCGAAGTCGGGCTGACTCATTCCCCACGGCTCATTTGAAAATGCTCTTTTGCCTTCTGTTCTCTGTCTACCGAGTCCTAATAACACCACGCTGAAAAAGGCCTTGCCATTCTGTCAGTTGAAACAAATAACAGATTCATGAAGAACTACCTCTTTATAGTAAAGGCATTTTCTGAATCTGAAGCTGCCTTGAGATGAACAATGACAGCAGACTCGTGACGCTAGCTTGGAAATATATAAAGCTACCAATCATATCATACCGTGTTAGACATCACAATGCCCAACTTTGCCGTTACAGGATTAGGAGTGTTCCATTTTCCCAGATCAACAGGATTATAGCTGTCTTACCCCCCATGTGATGAAAGAATACCGACCTACAGAAGAAAGATCCGAAGGGTTGCCCCCCAAAGACACACACACACACACACAAAACAAACAAAAAAGAAAAAAGCAGTTATTCTGAGCAGCAGTTATCTCTATTTGGAAGCAGAAAAAGCTGCCAATTGCACAACATTAAGAAAAAACATGATGGAAGATGAGAAAGCTCCCATTTTTTCCAAACAGAAAAATCACTGACCATAATTGCCCCACCTATCTTCCCTTTCCACGTCTAGAGACAAAGAGAAACAGGCCTCAATATTTGCAGAAAGCCCCATCTTTCAATGATAATTGGCTACTTCTGGAGCACCTACGTAAGTTAATACCTGCTATCAAATCCACTTTGAGCTGCTTTCAGCCCATTGCATCCACAAAGGGCGAGGTCTTATTAAACTTACACCTTCCAGGTAAATTACAGAGGAGAGAGCACACTGCAAAAAGCTTTCTTTGTTCTCCGCTTGCAAACTGACTGAATTGTTGTTTACATGCTGGTTATTGTTCAGCTGCTTATCGTTATTATTAATACTTCCTTTTTCTGCTTCTACACACAAAATGCATCCACGTGGACGGTATATGTAAGCCTCCCCGAGCAGCAACAGAAAAACAAAAAATCGCTCTTGCCCAGGTGTGTTTTTATGTTTTCAAGTATTTGATGTCTGTGTGAGCACTGCTCCCATCAGCCCCTCACTCTCAACAGCACCAGATGGATCCTCTGGAAATAGCCGGGGAGAAAATTAAGAACAACAGCTGTCAAATCAGCGAGCGAGGTGAGCAGGGGAAAAAGAAGACGGTATGCGAAGAGGAGGGTGGGGGCGGGGAGTCGTACCTCACCCAGGTAAAGCCGGACTGACAATCAATGAAAGGCTTATTAGGAAATTTCACGGGAGTCTTGACGTGATTATCCTGAACCTGTCAGCTTCAAACAGCATGTCAAAATGCCACCCAGGCATTTCCCCCCTCCAGGTGGGTTGGTGTACCTCTGTGAGGAAAACCGAGCATGTGTGCATGAGACTGATGAGGGAGT
This sequence comes from Tylochromis polylepis, assembly GCA_015107715.1. NCBI lineage: Eukaryota > Metazoa > Chordata > Actinopteri > Cichliformes > Cichlidae > Tylochromis > Tylochromis polylepis. The sequence goes on from VVHJ01046072.1 coordinate 11,192, forward strand.
GGAGCAGGCGAGGAGCTGGCTGGTGCAGTACAGATGGAGGGCAAAAATACACACCTAAACACACGCCCAACATCATCTCTTTAATAAATAATTTATCTTAAGCAAAGCACGCATGTGAGAAAACCCAAGCGCACTCAAGTGTCAATGTTTTCCCTCTCCCTCTCTCATTTGTCCGTCTCTTGATGCGTGCAGAGCAGCTAATAACAGGTGTGAGTGAATGAAAGTGTGTCGTTCTGCCTGCCCAGCTCTCCCTCATCTGCTGCCACTCCGATGTTTAATAATCACAAATCATCTACAACAGTTTTTTCTTCTCAATACACATTCTTGAGGGGAAACACCTTTCTAACGCAAAAGCTATTTTCACAAGGTGTATGGTCAGCTGTCATATTGATTGGATGCCAGCTGTCAAGAAGGCAATCTAATGTGAAGGGTAACTGGAAGAGGGAGGAAGAAAAACATAAATGCAGAGCAAAGTGAGGAAACTATCCCTGAATTACTGAAGTTCTTACTTTAGTCCCTGGGTGCAATTTAATACCTGGTTTCACTGCTATAACAGCTGAAAGCCAAAGGAAACCAGTATGTATAATGATGAGGCCTAAGTGCATGAATTTCCTTTTGACATTTTTGTCTCAGCTATACCATACTAATAAAGCATCTGGATATGCAGAAGAAAAAAAAAAGGAAGCAAGCTCAAAAACTAAAAATCACTGCTTTTTAAGACTGAAGGAGGGTTGCTGGCACTGGCAGCTATAGGATTCAGTGCCACGAACACAAAAACGTATTCAAAAATGAATTCAAGCCAGTGCATAATCTTTTCAAATAACCAGACCATATTTCAAGTGTTTCCCACACAAATTCATTTCCGTCTGTTTGAGTAGCTGGGTATGCGTGTGTCTCTATGTACTGTATATCTGCACGCACACCTGCACTCTCTTCAAAACACATGAGCACAAAGCATGCATTACAAACCCAATTACCAAAATGTTAGTGTGCTAGTGTTTGTAAAATGTAAATAAAAACAAAATGAATCGATATGCAAATTTAACAAACCCGGATTTTATTCCCAGTGGAATATGGAAAACATACCAAATGTTTGAAGTGAGACGCTTTTTTCTATTAAAATTTTTAGCTCATTTGGAATTTGGTAGCGACACATCTCGAACAAGTTGGGACCAGGGCAACCAAATACATCTTACAGACGCAGCTTAACGGAAGTAAAGGGGACTTCAGTTTCAGAATAATGTTCCTCAGCATAAAATTTGAACCCTTTTAATATCTCATTATCCACAATACATAATATTATCAAGAAATCCAAAGAATCTGGACAAATCTCTGCGTGCAAAGGACAAAGCTATATTGGATGCCTGTGATCTTCAGGCCTTCAGGAGGCACTGCATTAAAAACAGGCATGATTCTGTCATGGAAATCACTACATGGCACACTTCCAGAAATGGACATGGCTTATATACAGTTTTTCTATTCTGTGCACTCAAACTTTATATAACTTGTCTCATTTACCCATTCATTCGAGCACATTTTCCGTGCAAGAACTTTCTGTCTAACATTCGCACACATTATTGGAGAGCAACTTGGGCTTATTATCTTGCCTAAGGATATTTGTCAAAGCTCATTTAAAACTTACTCAGGTAAAGAAATTGGAAAACTGTTCTGTGGTCCAATCGAATCAAAATTGGACTTTTTTTTCTGGAAAACAACTAAACCTCCTACAGCAGAAAACTCAAGGGTCTGAGCCGACCTGACTGTAGTCCATAGCTTTCACCAACTGGAAACCAAATACGAAAACATGAAACTAAAAATATGAAAAAGATTCAGGATTGTTGAGGAGTAAGAGTTCTATATCAGACAAAAACAATCCTCTCCCAAGAGTCCGGGAGGTGGTTTCCTCAGCTGGCAGGCGTTTATGGACTGTACCACTTACTTTTCCAGCCTTCCGTTGCCCCTGTCCCAACCTTTTTGAGCTGTGTTCTTGCCATCAAATCCAAACTAATTCTTTTTTTGATCAAAGTGTCAAAAAAAAGGAAAAAGTATTAAGCATTAAAGCAGGGGCGGCCAACTCCAGGCCTCGAGAGCTGCAGGTTTTAGATGTCACCCTGGGTCAGCGCACCTGAATCAAATGATTAGTTCATTACCAGGCCTCTGGAGAACTTCAAGACATGTTGAGGAGGTCGTTTAGCCATTTAAATCAGCTGTGATCAATGAAGGACACATCTAAAACCTGCAGGACACCGGCTCTCGAGGCCTGGAGTTTGCCACCCCTGCATTAAAGCATTGCCTTAGTGTGACAAAATAACAACATGTAATCAAAATGAGCTCCAAGTTACTGTTGGGATTCTAATTTTTCACCACAAAGTAAACGCATTAAAATGCTGATCATGAATAACCGTGGTTTAAAATCCTGCTTCAAGACCATTTATGTCATAGCGAGATTTCAATTGATAGATTTTTACAGATTTATAGATTATATTATTTCATTTATAGATGATAAAAATTACATTTTACTAACATGCATTCATTTATAGATAATAACAACTGAATGACAGGTTACATCTCACACATGCAATTCTTCTGCCATTTCTTTCCAAGCTACATTACTCTGACACCATACCGAGAGCTGGAGGAAACATCACACAGACTTTCTTCCACTTTAGTAACTTCTGTCTGGATGAGCCCAGATTTTGTATACAGAGTTCAAGATGAGGAACAAGAAAAAAGTTTAGTTTTCAAGGTATCATCTGGTCTGGGCATGGAGGTGGATCCTTACAGAACATATTCCTTTATTTGATGTTTTGTTCTGGGCAATGACCGAAAGAATGAGGTCATAGATACAAGCGGCACAAATCTGATCTGAACAGGATGCCTCCTGGACGTCTCCTAGGTGATTCCGTGATTCCGGGCATGCTCTATCGAGAGGAAGACCCAGGACTTGCTGGAGAGATTATACATCCCACCACTGGAAGACCTGGAGAAGGTGGCTGGGGTGACGGACGTCTGGGCCTCTCTGGTCAGACCCGAAGCCAGATAAGCAACAGAGGATGGATGGATGGACAGATCGTGTTTTGAAGGCAAAACCTTCCGTAGGTCATGTAAAGTTCCATGGTATAGCTGTCGAGACATCAATTTTTAATTCAGTTTATAAACATTAACAAACTGCGTTCAGTGGCTGGGAGATGAGATCCTGGACAGCCAACTGTCACTGGCCAATCAGGAGAGGCCAATGAGTGAGTGAGTGAGTTTAAAATAGTTCCATTAATGTTTGCATTTATAATTTTCTACATTCCTTTTATATTCTTATTTTTCATTTTGTTTTAAAAGCTCCTTTACCTTCGCTTGTTAGGAATGGCTCAGGAGATATAGGAAGGGGTTTTGGGGGGTGGTATCTAGTGCTTTTCAAAATAAATGAGAAAATGTTTTCTCACACACTTGTTTTGTCTTTTCTGCTGCACTGAAAAACTGTGACCTGAAAAATGAGGCACATAGAGAACCATGATTTACTGTACTGTTACTCTTGTATTGCTGGTGTGAAACAACTCTAAAGGGAAAGCGTGGATTCTGAAAATTATCTGCAAATGTACAGGCTGTATTAAAGATTTTTCACACGCAGGACGCGGAGTACTCTGAGATTTTATTTCCTGTTTGCATTTGTTGTGGACCTTGACTTCAAAGAGCACCTTTGTGCACTCACTGTGACTTCTTCAATTACTTTTTCAAAATTACTTTTACTTACTGAGCGCAAAGAGGCACTCTGGGTTTCTTCCTTTTTGGCTTGGCAAATTACCTCTCAAGGACAAAACAGAAGCATGATTCCAGCTGTGCCGTGCTTTTCAGAAATGACACCTGGAAAGGACTTTTTCTCCTCCGAGCACCGCGAACAGCAGGTTTTTCTGCGGGTTATTACACTTGACGGTGATGTGAGCTCAACTCGAGTGCTGACAGGACAACGTATGTGACAAGACAGGCAAAAGTGAAAATCAGGTGTTTCTTCACGGAGCAAGTTTAAGGTCTGTTGCGCACCAGCACTTTAGGTTTCTAATTAAGGACAGAAACAATGAGGCAGCTGACAAGATGGAGACGGCTTACGAGTTAAGCATTGTTTTACATAAGCCTGAAATCAGTTGTTAATAGGAAAGCAGATGCATGCCGCTGACATTTTTGTGATTTATTTTTTATCTGCACTGTTTTAGAGATTCCAAACTGAGACTTTTTTTTGTTTCGACAGGCATTAATGCAGATTTGAAAGGCTGTTTATTTATGCATTTATAAGATGTTTGTTTATTTATTTATATAGCCCTTTTCATGCATACATGTGCTTCATTACAATTTATTAAGCAGAAAATATAGCGTTATCCTGAGGGAATTCTCCTGGGTGCTCGCTGTCACCTTTATTATCCTTCCTTATATACTCAGGAGCCACAACTGATTTTTCATTTTGATGGAGTGACAGCTTCTCTTTTCTTCTTCTTTTTTTTTTACGCTCCACTTTTATTGGTAGAATAGCTTGACTTGACAACACTGATTAGATTCTGGCAGACTGGAAAAAGACCTCAATTACAACTCTGCTAATTTCAGAAATAAGACATGTAATGATTTAAACACGTCAGGGATGAATATTACAGAGCCAGTGCTGTCAATATGCAAAACATTATTGAGTGTCTGCATTCTATAATAAGCTGGAGCGCATATATTTCCACTAAAATTGTGTGGGTGATGAATGACTAGAGAAAAGCAATTGTGAAAAGAAATATCAGGCAAAGCGATCGTTTAGGCCAGACAGAGTGATGTGTGTGTGTGTGTGTGTGTGTGTCCATGAAGTGGTTTTGTATGCAGGGTTGCACTATAGCTGAGGGGACTGATTAGCAGCAACATCTTGTGCCAAGCTATTTCTTAGCTGTGCTGATTTCACACAGCTATCTGTATTCATTTATGCACGGAGTGACTGTGGATGATGAGTGGTGTGCAAAACTGAATATTTTTCTGCATATGGTCTCTATATCTCTATATCTTCTCCTCAATATTCAGCTCTCACTAACGCTAGCTTCTGTTTTTCAAGTCTTCACTCGCTTCGCAGTTGCAGTTCAACACTCTAAGATAAGAAAAACCATTTCAGAATTTTCTTTTTGTCGTTCTTTTGTGTTTGGATTCTAGACTAAAAGGAGTACAGTGCTGTTTTTTTTTTTTTAGATTTTTAAAGCCAGCATGCGTCCGCCTACTGTGGAGGCACAGTCTGACTGTGAATAATAACTAAATGACTCTGAGAGAGCAAAACATCTGAGCGAAAGCAAACTGCTGTGCATTGCACATGATCATCGAGCTCTCCGCCGTCACTGTCCGCGCTGTTCATCCATGTGCCTCATTTTCCAGGCTGATTTGGAAAAGGGAGAAACACATGAATATGTCTGAATATTTGTGCACAACTACAGTTTCTTTTTTAACACCTAATGGTAGACACCAGTGAGGCATGGCTGATAGGAAGGCAACATGTAACTGCAGTTTTTCTATGAAATCCGGTTGTTATTTCTACAAAGAAAAGAATAATGCTGCAGTAAGCATGATATTGTTACACCAAAGCTAAGATGTTCTCTGTTAACGTCCGTCCAGTTTCAGTAAACTTGTAGAATTCTGTCTCACGGTACTATTGATTCACTTCAGCGCACATGTTACACAATCGAAGTCCTGTGAAAATGTCTTGAGCCATTCCCATTTCTTTATATTTTGCTAGAAAAATGTGAAGTAGGTGCTGCAATTTATTGAAATATGTGCAAACATGCATTAAAAGTATAGTGTATACAAAGTATAGAAGGCAAAATCCAAATCTACCTCCTGAGCTCCTAAATTACGTCTCAGCCAATCAAATGCTTTCCAGATGGAGTTGCAGGGTGGACCAAAATCTGGCAGTATTTTTCTATAATCAGAATTCCATCAAGTTTAACAATATCCCCACCGCTACTGGCTGAAATGCAGACCAAAACTATGACAAGAACTGCCTTTTCTCCTTTTCTCCATGTCTCCCTTCCTTAAATATGGCTTCCTGACAGCCACCCTTCCACTGGGACCAGTTCTGATGGGGCTTTGGTGAACTGAAGGGCCAGATCCTGTGTCAGGTCTTTGCTGGATTTTGTCCTTTTTTTTTTTACTGACTTGACTTTCACATACTGTTCATCTGCTGTAGATGCCATGTGTGCAGTATGTACTGCAGATACGCAAAGTTCTTCGGGAATTACTCTTCTTTTGCAAAAATACCAGTGAAGCTGTTTTTACTTTTTATCTTTATCTTGGTTTTTTTTTTTATAGATTCAGCTAAACAAATTACATCAAATTACATATTTTTGTAACAGGCTGCTAGCAACAAAGTGCCTAAAGGTACACATTTGATTGCTGTCTGTTTTGTTCAGATGCAACCCTGTTTTATCCCTTGTGTTAGGTCCCTCTTTTTTAAATGATTCTTTGGTCAGCGTGAAGTGGTTCAAACAACAAAAAGACATCCCTCTGAAAATGCTCAGGTACAAGGTCTGGACCAAACATGAGTTAAAGAAGCTAATGTTCAAAGATAAACTCTGAGAGCCTTTAAGGAAGACTGGACAATTTTTGCTCAAGACCGCTTAAAAAAATGACAAGAATGTCTGACTCCTTGGAAGCAAAATATTAAGAAATGAGGGGTGACTCAGGACTGTGTACTGGGGATTGTTTGCCTATCTGCTTTTTTCATTTGAAATATACAACTATAGATAGGGAGACTGAAGAAGTCACTTGGATGAGTGACAAAACATTTCTTCCACTGAAAACGCTACGTCCACATGAACACAATCAACTTTTAGGGATTTCCTTACCTGGATGCATCAAGACATCTATACATCGAGCTAAAATCTTTCTGGGAGGGTGATGTGCTAATTGTGTCGGCAACATATCACACCCATCTGCATTAATAGGATGGTTTTTAGAAATAATGCACCTCACCTATATTACTGAAGCTAGCTGAAAACAAAAAAAGGGGGAGGAAAAACTGCATAAACCACTTTTAATTTACAAAAACATGAACCTAGTGGCTCATAATTTACTTGGCTTTGAGACTTGAGAAGAAATATTCTAATACTGGACTTGATCCTCCACGGTAATCACCCTGCGTCTGTCAGAACATTCCCAGAGGTCGGACATTCACGAGCCAGAAAAAAAAAGAACACAGCTTGTAGCCCGTCTGTCAAGATGAAAAAAAAAACAACCCACTGTTCGTGTTATACTCACATCAAGCTGAACATGGTGTCAAAATTTTCCCTCAGTCAGAAACTATAACCTGATCTTATCAAGCTCTATCTGTCCATGAAGCCAGATAACACACACCATTTAGTTAAACTGCAGGAATGTCTTAAAGACATAAAGACCTGGATGGCCGCTAACTTTCTGCTTCTTAATTCAGATCAAACTGAGGTTATTGTACTCGGCCCTGAAAATCTTAGAAATATGGTATCTAACCAGATTCTTACTCTGGATGGCATTACCTTGGCCTCCAGTAATACTGTGAGGAACCTTGGAGTCATGTTTGACCAGGATATGTCCTTCAATGCACATATTAAACAAATATGTAGGACTGCTTTCTTCCATTTGCGCAAGATCTCTAAAATTACAAATAGACTCCCTGAAAAGCCTTCAGTTAATCCAAAATGCTGCAGCAAGAGTCCTGACAGGGACTAGAAAGAGAGAGCATATTTCTCCTGTTTTAGCTTCCCTTTATTGGCTTCCTATTAAATCCAGAAAATCCTGCTCCTCACATACAAGGTCTTAAATAATCAGGCCCCATCTTATCTTAATGACCTTGTAGTACCATATCACCCTATTAGAGCACTTGGCTCTCACACTGCAGGCTTACTTGCTG
>VVHJ01046074.1:5846-25782 GCA_015107715.1 Tylochromis polylepis
CATATTTGTGACCGAGGATTTCATGTTGAAAATGATTCTACATGTTATTTTTCATTATTGTGAAATACAACTATATATCGTTCAAAAATTATCACTAGTTGTCTGTTACAATGTGATTTTTTTTATTTTTTAAATAACATAATAAAATTGTCAACCCTAAGCTCACCTGCTGCTGGATCTGTCCATTAGCTGTCTGCACAACAATCTGCTCTCCAGTAGTAGTGGTGGCAGTGGTGTACTGCTCCATGGCTTTTTAACGTGAAAACCTGATGAGGCAAAGACACAACATACAAATGAGCCAATATTGGATTTCTATATTTTACAGTGCATTTTATATGTAAACAAATTACCATTTTTTCAGAAAAAAATCGGTCTTTTTAACCGATATCTACGTGTTTTCAATTCATTGTTCTCAATATTTAAATAGGACCTTCTAGTGCTTCCTCACACCGACTTGTGTCGCACTGTGTCAAATGTGAAGTCTGCAAATTTCAGCTGAAACATGAACCCACACAGGAGAACACAGCTGTGTCAGCTGCTGGACTCCTTTAAAGGGGAATTTTATTTAGCGGATATTTTAGTGGGGAAGCTAACACGGCTAGCGCCAGTCCGCTAGCTAAAAGCGTGGTAAATTCTAGAAAGCGCATAAGGATGGCATTTATGTCGTAAACTCCCAACGTGGGTATTTTCTTGTGGGCAGCTTGTTTATTACAGCTCATTATAATGCACCTGGCAGTGTTTGCTGAAGGGTAAACGGTGGCTTTATTCCCGCTCTCTTTGTTCGAGAAACGATATTTTAGCGAAGGAGCTAACGCTAGCTAAGGCTTGTGGACCAAGCGCGGATCATGTTTCCTCGCGGTGGCCAACGCTAGAAACATGAAGCTATTTGCAGATCTTGAGACGCAGCGGTCGAAATCAAACTGCAATTTGAGTTTTTTGCATTATGCAGGGTTAGTAATTTGGTTGGTCCATGACAAACCAATCCGTGCTGACAACTACCAATGCCTTCAATCGGGGCTTCCTTACCGTATCTTCGCTGTCCGGTTTCCCTCTGATTGGCTCCAGTACAGCTTGCTAAAGCCCAATCAACAAAGTGAGCGGACAAAATGGCGCAAATGAAACAACGGCGACTGGGAGAGAGGTGCGCAGCTGCGTGACACTTGAACAGGGGGGCGAGGCAGCGTGCAGTGTCCCTTACCCTTCGGCAGATGTCGCAATTTAGTTTGAGTTTTTTTAATTTTTGCGGACTTGTCCTGACATGTATTATTTATGTTAACTGCTATTCGATTATGTTAACACTGAAAATTAAACTAGTATCAGTACCGTCGAACCTACAATGTATGCAATTTAAGCAGTGTTATGGTTCAGGTAACCACCTTTGTACAGTACAGGGACACCAAATAACAACGTTACCTCCGTACCGCTAGTTGGCAGTAGAGCGCCGATTTTATGCTATGAGCCCAGTGTTTGCGGAAGTACTTCTATGAGTGGTGTCATGAGTGCGTGAGCAGCAAAGTTACTTTTGTTTTATTTTAAAATAAGTTTGTGCTATCATGACAGCTAAGTGACTCCTTTATAGGAATAAAAACGAAAGAAAAAAGGACGACACATCGTTTTTTGGCATGGCCAGGTCTGTGCAGATACTCTCGCTCCTCTCCAAGCTTGGTGCTTCATCTCTGATTCCCTCAGTGAGTGCCATCCACTGCCGATTTGCAAGCAGAGGGGCCAGCAAGGCATGGATAGAACAGGGCCCTGTGCAGGCAAACAGAGGATCAAGCAGACCAGGATACAGCGATGAGACGTCTAATGAAGAACTTGAGCTGGAGGACGTGGAGGACAAACTGCAAGCCTTGATTCAGTAAGATTCAATAGGACTTTTCATACATTTCTCCAGTGTAAAACGAGATCGGGTGTTAAATAATAAATATATGGTGTCTTTATGACAAGATATATGAAATATTCTGGGGATTTTTTTCAGGGAAGAGAGAAAAAGACAGAAGACTGTGAAGTATCACATACTGAGGAGGCAGATGACACCATCAGGAGCTCCAGAGAGGAGGTTAACCTGGGATGCCATTGAGCAGATCAGGTGAGTATGATGGGTTAAATTTGTCCAGACGCTAAACTAAGAAGTGTTTAAATTAAGCCTAATATGAAATCTCAATCAACCTTTAGATATCTGAAGCAAAATCAGCCGGACGAGTGGACAGTAGAGCGTCTGGCTGAAGGCTTCTCTGTCAGCCATGATGTGATCCTGAGAGTCCTGAGAAGCAAATTCGCCCCCTCTCCTGAAAGAAAAGCCAAGCAGAATGCTAAAGTAATGGTTAAACTGAGTCAGCAGGTGCTGCCTTCAGGCGCTGGGACACAGCAGGACAGGTTGAAACTGCCTGAGAGGCTCTCACAAGCCATACTCCCACCTGGAAGCACAGAAGGTGCTTTGATCCCTGTGGCTAATCAGACTCAGGTGATTCAAGGTCATGGCTCACGTTCCCTAGCTAAGAGTCCTGCTCCTGTTACTGTTCAGCCCACACACATTGCAGCTGGTATTAGTGAAGATGCCACAGTGACAGAAGCAACAGAAGACAGCACTAATGACAGTGAGTTTACAGAGGAGGATGAAGAGAGTTGGGATGGACAGGTGCTGACAGAGGAAGAACTTGAAGAGTTTATGGAAAAGGAAAAGCCCTTTCCTGTAGTCCAAGTTGGGAATGATTTCTTTGATGCCAAGGGAAACTTTTTGTATAGAATCTGAGGACATTTTGTGTTGAACTGTTAGCTCAGCATGCACAATGTTGGGGTTGGGCAAATTACCAAATAAAAGTTATTTTGTATCTTTGTGCAAAAGATATTTACTTTTTTTTTTGTCCAAATATTTCATGCCCATTTCACCCATGTATTGACTTCCCGGTTTATCCTTATTTCGATGTCTATATAAGTCATAAACAAATGCACTCACAGGCCACTTAATTAGGTACATCTTGCTAGTACTGGGTTGGATCCCCTTCTGCCTTCAGAGCTGCTTTAAGTATTAGTGGCACAGAGTCAACAAGGTGCTGGAAATATTCCTCAAAGATTTTGGTCCATATTGACATAATAGCAATTGTATGACATCATAAAAGTCATACAATTGCTGCAATATGTTACATCCATGATGCAAAGCTCCTGTTCCACAACATCCCAAAGGTACTCTATTGGTATGACATATGGCGCCTATGGAGGCCATTTGAGTGCAGTGAACTGTCATGTTCAAGAAACCAGTCTGAGATGATTTGAGCTTTGGTATCCTACTGGTGGGTTTAATTTATGCATAAATGGGTGGACGCGGTCAGCAACAATACTCGGGTTAGATGTAATCTGACACTTTAGGGGCCTAAAGTCTGACAAGAAAATATCTCCCACACCCTTACACCACAACCAGCAGCCTGAACTGTTGTGCATTCAGAGATGCTCTTCTGCATACCTTTGTTGTAATAAGTGGTTATTGGAGTTGCTGTTGCTTTCCTATCAGCTCAAAGCAGTCTGGCCATTCTCCTTTGACCTCTGGCATCAACAAGGCATTTTCACATAAAGAACACAGATCACAGGATATTTTCTCTTTTTTGGACCATTCTTTGTAAATCCTAAATATGGTTATTTTGGAAAATCCCAGCAGATCACCAGTTTCTGAAATACTCAGACCACCCCATCTGGCACCAACATCCATGCTAAATTCATAGTCAATTCAATTGCCCCCAAATAAGCACTCAGATGCCAGAGGAATGATTACTGCAGTTGTTACATAACCACAATTTTGAACTTATCCTTTTAGAATCCTAAAACTGGGACCCTTTGTAAAGTTTAAATAAAAACGGTATGCAATGATCTGCAAATCTCAAAGCCACATTTTATCCACAGTCAAAGACACAAAACATCACATTTAAACTGAATCACAGTGTACCGTTTTAAGAAAAATATTTTTAATTTGATGGCAGCGACACAGCTCCAGAAAGTTGGGAGAGTGCCATTGTGTAGCATCCCCTCCTCTTCTAACAAATGTGTTTTCTTTGTTCTACTGTGAATAAAATCTGGGTTTGTGATTTACAAATATTGCATTCTGTTTTCATTTGCATTTTATACAGCATACCAACTTTTTTGGAATTGGGTTTTTATAAATCGTGAAAATATCCCCAGTTGACAACCTGCCAAAGCAATTTGCAATACTAATCCTTTTTATTATTCTTGAGGGCCCTTATGTTAGTCTTACATTTCTGCATTACTGCTGTTTGTGACAAACCACCACGCAGCAAAAATAGAGGAACATATGAATTTATTGGCAAACCCAAAGAAAATCGTCTCAAATATACAGAAAAGAGAAACATATCAGATAAAAAGGGTGTAACCTTGTATATGTACAGAACCATCACAATGACTTAATTTATACAGTAGTTTTAAATTTTAAGAAAAAGTGTGTTACCTTCACCTAAAGCAATAAACTGTCGTAATAAGAACTTGCCAGGTCTCTTCCAGTGTAAAGCAGCTACATGATAACCCTGTGTCCACTCTGTTTTATTCAAGATGACTCTCTTGTCAAAGTAGCCAGTATTAAATCTCATACCAACATAGGAGAAGGGGAAGGGGGGAAAAAAAAGGAATAACCAAGGTATTACAGGTCATTTTCTTCTCACAGCTGTAGATACAAGTATTATTGAGAGTTAACATGCAGTTCAGTGGAGCTCATATAAAACAGACATTTACTGCTCAAAAAATATTGTTAGGCAACAAGTGCAACTTAGGGATGTCACTAACATACAGGATGAAGCTGATGATATTTAAAAAAAAAAATCAGTAAATAGATGCTGGCCACACATTAGGTCCTCACACCAGGCACTTGTATAACCACATCCAATTTACTGCAGTCTGAACCAGCTTTTCACCAATAAATTAAACTTTAAAACAAGACCGACAAATGATTGTGCAACAAATGTTTAACAAAACAACAAGACAGAGTCGTTAAGACTGATTAAAAACAAAACAGTAGTTTACGATAGCTTCAAATGCAGATAACCACTCACCAAACAAAACAGTCTTGGCATGGCTTTGGCTCTTATCCAGCCATGGCTACAGCAGGAGTTATGCTATACAACATATATAGAATTTGTTGGTTTTCATATTGCTATATTTCCAGAACCAAAAGATATTGATTAACTTGGTTATATGTTTGTGTGGTTAAAAAAGAAAAAAAAAAAGATGTAATTCTGTAATTTTTACTTTAAAACTATAATTGTTTCTGAACATCTCTGAACTGCAATCTGTCAGTTGTTCTACAATTTGCAAAAGTTGATTAGTACCAAAACTGCTGAAATTGTTACAAACATGACAATTATATGACTACAGTGATCATTTGTCTTATCACAATAGGTCAGGTTTAAGAAAAACGTTGTACTACAAACTCTTAGCATTACAGGGGACCTTGTGCTTTAGGCAATTAGAACTGCAGACAAAGTTTTAAACAATTTCTGTCCTGAAACAGACATACTTTACTACGCTTGCAGTTAGCGCACAATGTGTTATGCGCAACGACATCAATTCATTCAACAAAAACTAAAAATAACATGTTACTATAGGACTTTTTGATGTGCACGGAGAATTTTATTGCTATAAAATGCTATGGAAATGGAAATTTCCACATGCCTTATTACTTTAAAGTAGAAGTGTGCCAAACATTTGGACGCTGGTATTCCAAATACAAGATTTCACATTTTGGTGAGGCTTAAGACCCCAAATTTATATACCCCTCGATATTGAAGGACAGTTTTTGACAAACAAATAGTTCGTTAAAAGTAGGTTAAGAGTCAAGTGGTCCAGAAGAATTACTAACCATTCAACAACCTTTTTTTTTTTTTTAAACACTTACCAAACTGATACCACATCAAAAAATGGCAAAGAAAAACAGGTTTATGTACAAGTGCATGAGAAAAGAAGTGTGAAATATTTCCAGGTGCACTCCAAGGTGACAGAAGAGGCAGAACCCGTAATGCGGTTTTTGATGGATTTATACAACCAGCTTCTCTTTCCAGTGTGGAAAGCTGTTTAGATTACGGCATAATTTCTTTATCTCCTAAAAATAAATAACTTTGGGATTCAAACTTACTCAACAGAATCAATAACTGAAGCAAAACACAATAAGACCTTCCGTTGTAATGCTCCTCAACTGTGGCATTAGTCTCAGGGAGCCTCTGTACATTCATTAGACTGAACCAATGACAGCAGCACAGATTCTTCATCTGTAGCTGAGGCCAAAGTTTATACTAAAAGGTGAAAAGAAAAGTATCTGGAGACAAAAAGAGTGTCAGGAACACCGGCAGGCCACGGAGCCCTGCAAGAAACCTGTTGCTTAGTTGCCTGACAGGTTGTGCCTGCTATTCAAGCAGATCCTGTGCAAAGAGACGAAAAGAGCGTAACAGTAAAGTCAGAGACAACAGGTAAGCAAACAAAGGCACATATGCAAACATTTACCTTTCCCTTTAAACACCAACCAGTTATCTATACTCCCCTACAAAACTTGCATACTATCTGAAAGTTTTCTGAAAAAACTGAAACATTTAAATGATTATTTTTCTGTTATGCTGTTGACATTGAAAAACGGGTAATGAACAACTCTTGTTTCTACGACCATAAAGCTGCCCAAAAGCACCATTAAAAGTAGCTAATATTCTTAATAACCACTAATCGTTCTTATTGCCTATGTTCCAAAAAGGGAAGAAAAGTTAGCCACTGTACCTCATCTGAGTCATCATGAAACTCTATTTTGCCATTCTGAGTGTGGTTGGTCTCCAGTGGTTCGTCCATCCCATCAGCAGCATTGTCCTCAACATGCTGCTGTAGCACAGAGTACCTGTGAACCAAGAACCTGCAGGGCACATTCACACATTGCTCAGGTTAATCACAACCATTTGAAAACTATGCAAACACGAAGAGCATTTTTAAAAACTAGAATATAAAGTTTGTTATGCTCGACATATTTTCCTGTAGACAGGCTAAGGTTATCCTGCTGGAATCACGTGTGCCAAGGTATACTAACCTGCCACCACAGACATATTTCTTGACAAAGATAACGCCTGCTGCAATACTCAGAATCAGGACTATGACGACTGTTATCACAACAGGCACAGACTTGGAGGACTTATTGTCTACCTGTGAAAGTAAGAACAAACAAAAAAGAAGATGGCAGTATAGGAAGAGATATACTTGAACATGAACAAAGAAGGTGTGTGTGTGTGTGTGTGTGTGTGTGTGTGTGTGTGTGTGTGTGTGTGTGTGTGTGTGTGTGTGTAAAAAAACAAAACAAAACTGGACAATCATCACTAGGGGTTCAATATGTGGGACTCTCCACCATTTGTTTTGAGAACTGAAGAAGCCTCTTGGACAACAGCTCAAATGTCTTCACAAACCTAAAGATGCTTAGTTGTCTCCTTCGTTCAAGCTCTCAAGACTACCATTAAATGGAAGAACCTAAACAGTCATTTGGAACAACTAATATTTTTTACATGGATAAATCTATAATATGAACAATAAGTCTTAGTATGCAGAGATACTGACCAGAAGTTCCGGGCCGACTAGGTCACTCACACACCTCTTGCTGAGGTCGATCTCTTTACGCGTAGGCATCTCTCCTCCTTCACATTTGTCTCCAGGGATTTTCCTGTAGCTGTGGACCGAGAGCACATCTACATATTTTCAAATATTCATTTATATTCATATTTCACATAAATGTTTTGACAAAGTTTTAAAAGAAGACGAGATATGATATATTGCCCCATTCCCAGTCCATAATGGTTGAATTAAACAATTGTTCACATTTATAGATCGGTAGGTATGCAGCGAGACAAACAAGCCTAACTAAAAATGTACTTTTTACATGCATGCAGTTACATACTTTATGGCATGAGTCTAACTGTCACCCTTACCTGCTTCCTCTAACTACTCTCTGCATGACAATTACTTCCTCATTCTCAACACTTTTTTCTCTTTCAGAAAAAAAAAAAATACATGTTTTACACTTGTGTAATCATATCTGTTTAAATATTGTAAAACAAGTAACATGGTTCTGATCAAAGCTCAGTGCCGACATGCTGCTTTGGATAAAATAATGGTGTAGGACCCTGTTTGTTGGATAATATTGCTGTCAGTAACTGCTGTTTAACATTAAACTAACAATAGTGGGGAGCAGAGATCTCTTGGATACAAAAGTTGAGGCTGGAGCCTTACCCACTAGTCTGCAACTGCTCCTCTTTGCCCTGCAGACAGAACTCCAACACTTTGCCTTTCAGGTCCGGCTGCTCCACACACACAGAGCTGTTCTCTTTACGGTAGTACCCAAAGTCACTGCAAACAGTCACACAATGCCACATTTGATAAGTGCTTGAAGCCCCAATTCGTTAAAGGGAAAATAGCCGCTCCAGTGAACTTTTACACTGCCACTTGATCTCATTTTGTCATGCTAAAATTCTTTTCCATTTCTGTGGGAAAGGATCATTTCTGTTTTTAAAAGTCCATTCATTACAAAGACAGCAAAATACCTACAACAGTTTGATCATCAATAACAACACTCAGTTACAGTTAGTTAGCAGTGCTTATACTTCAGCATATTACAGTCTCCACCCAAAACTTATTCTCAGTAGCCAAAAATGACTGCAACATTATCCGCTGAAACCTGACATAATGACACCAAGTTGAGGATTTTGACAATTTGAGCAGGTGATTCCAAGTCTTTGTGTGTGTGTGTGTGTGTGTGTGTGTGTGTGTGTGTGTGTTTCCAAGTCTTACCACATGAAATCATCCAGGGTGCACTGACACGGGGTTGGCTGGGTGTTGACTACGTAATCGCGCCCATTCCAGCAAACCGAGTCCTTCCTTAGACGCAAGAACTTCTCTTTGTAGCCCAGCAAGCAACCATCATTGGGATCACTGATATCATCCGAGTGGGCCAACCACTGCACATAGTCATGGTCTTCACCTTAAAAAAAAAAAGTAGTAATAATTTGTTAGTATAATTTCAAATAAAACCTATTGAAAAACGATATGTTTAAATCACATCACTCACAGTTTCTAGTAAGAAGTTCTCTGAAGTCAATGGTAAAGGAGGTCCAATACTGGCTGACAAAAGACTCTCTGTAGCCCCAGATACTAACATTCATAGAACGTGCTCCTGGCTCTGATGCAAGTCCAGTAAAGAAGATGGGATTGTCGGTGAAGTTGTACTCATTCCAGCACTGTCCTTCATCAGTAGAAAATCTGGCAGAAAAATGTTCCAACATCAGCATAATCGGCATCGGCAAATAAAACCAACAGCATTTTATGGATTACACATTAGACACTTTTACATTAATGTTCCTCAAGGCTTGGTTCAAACATGTCCATGACCTAAGTGCTTGCTCATAGGGAGTTACATGATTGTTGGGGTTTTCTCTGTTTTCTTTCATATTATTGTAGGGTCTTTACCTTATAATATAAAGCACCTTGTGGCAGCTGTTGTTGTGATTTGATGCTATATAAATAAAACTGAATTGAATATTTACTAGTCTGCATACATTGCATGAGTTTGCATACATATTTACTACAGGCAAAAGACTGCATGTCAGTACACTGTAGTTTTGTGCATGCATATTGATTATTGTGGCAGTTGAGACCTGTGCCAAGTGAAAGTAATACATAAGGTCAAACTTGGTAAGAATACCATTGTAACATTTACAGAAAAGTGACCAGAGTTATGATTATGACATAAAGAAAAAGAAATGTTGGTATTTCATCAAATTAATGGAAAGGTGTGAATTTCTAGATGGACACAGTCAGCTAAATCAGTGAATACCAGTTAAACACAAGTCTGGTGTTCCCTTTAACTGCAACTCACTTGATCTTGTTGACAGAGGTTGTGGTGCTGTGCTCCACGGCCACCAGCAGACCTCCTGAGTCCAGAATAGCATAGTGATGGGGTCCATTAAGAGCCTTTATCCAGGTATAGCCACCATCATCAGACACATACACATCTGGTCTCATCACTGAGATGGCATCACCAACACTTCCTGATAAAGCAAATACAGATAAAGAAATGTTAGAAGGGCAAAAAAAGGCCTTACTTATTAAAAGATAAATTATGGTCAACTTTATCTTAAAAAAAAGGTTTGAAAATATTTTCATGAAAGCTCAGAGATTTACCGTGAGCTATGATGAGACCCACAGCATTTGGTTCAGTCAGAGGGAGCATGGGGATGTTGAGCTTCTGAGAAGTACTGTAGGCAGCATGGATGTGAAGACTGCACTGCAGATAATAAACCAAACGCAGCTATTTATAGTATTAAGTAGTAAATGTGCTGGTCCTAGTTTCCAAATAACACTATACAGTACCTGTGAACACAAACATTGAAGTTTTTCAAGTGGCTTTAATGTTTTATATTATTAGCTACTAATAAGAGTATATATGGAGGGACCTTTATAATCTGTAAACCCTCACATTTTTTAAAATCACATTGCTCATACACATACACAATAATAATATAAAGACAGCAACTATTAATATACAAATAACTCCCTTAAACAGGGCCAACACCATGGCACAACCATAAAGGAAAACTAATAACTTCACTTTTATAAAAAAAAAAAAAAAAAAAAAAAAAAAAAAAATTGTGCCCAAAAATGCTGGGAACTTAACAACGAAAGCTCAGAGCTGTTTAGACGTCTAGCAAAACCCATTTCTTTTCAGCAAGTTTTGACTGGGTGGGTAATTATGGAGGTGAACAAAGAGTCTCACATTTTCAGTTTGATTCTAAGGTAAAAACCTTTCCACTGCACCAGGAAGCGTCCTTGGCAGGAGCACTGATGCACGTGTTATCACCACAGCTATCCACTTGACATCAGATGAATCATCACACCCCAACATGACAAACATTAGGAACTTGAAACAATATCCTCCTCAGAGCCGTGGGCTCCGTGTGCATTTGGCTGCAGGTACACGAAGATCACAGCCTGAACACCCGCCACCCAGAGGGGGGTTAAAAAAACCCACAAAAAAAAACAGACACACACACTCAGCTTTTTGGATGATCCCATGCATGAGAGACTGTGATGGCTCCCAGCAGGGAAGGCAATCAGGCAGACAGAATCACACATCTTTCCTTACATTATGCGTTTCACATGAGAGAGGGCGGGGGACAAGTCTCTTTTTAAGTCACTGGATGCAGAGCATAATGTGGCTATTTAGCATTTATCTCTCAAAGCTGTGTTCATTATCACTGATCAGCAGATTAAGTCCCACAAACGCAAGTCTCCACTTTGGTGACTTAAGTCAAAGTCTTGAATCTCAAAGTCTGCATCTCTGCTCTGACCTCAGTTGTCTGGATGACAGCCAAAACAAACTGTACACACAAAAGCAGCAGTTAGAAAAGCTGTAATACCATGATCTTTTACACACACACACACGCACACAGTGTCTCAGCTTGCGTAAGACAGCTGGGCCCTCTCCAGAAGGCGCTCCGGCTCCTCGTCTTTCTTAATGCGCTGTACCGTGTAAAGAGTGTCAAAGACTCATTTTAAATAACCCTCACATAAAAAGGAAAAAAAAGGGAGGGGAGAGAAAGAAAACGTGTTGGCTAACGCCTATGAATAAAGATTGCTCTGTGTTGGGTTTTTTTGTTTTTTTTAATAGCAATATGGAGAGATTAAAGCAAAGTTTATTTTGGATTGATCTTTGGGTATTTCTCTGCCTCGAGAACAAAGAGGGAAAATCTCGCTAAGCTCAGCGAACCGAGAAGAGGCCAATTAAATCCTCCTCGGACAAAAAAAAAAGTCATAAAAAATTTTTGTTGAAAAAGAGAAAGGACTCAATTCGCATAAACAGTAAATGGGCCTTTTAAATGCCATTATTTGAAGCGATGAACACAGAAAAATTAATGTCTTTCAAAGCACATGGAAAAGAAAGCAGTGAACAAGAGGAGACGAGAACAATGAGCTAAACAGTCCTTGGTGTTCTTTTTTTGTTTTGTTTTTTAAACAAGCACTCTTTAATGATCCTTTCTGTCCTTTCAATGTAAAGCCAACATGTGGGTTATTCTGAGCTGTGCTCTGAGGGACATATTCAAGTCACAATTTGGAAAAAAAAAAAGGAAAAGGGAGCTGGAACCACTCAGTGTTTGGCATTTTTAGCTAATGGTATTAATCACAACACATTAAAGGACATTTCTGCTCAAACTGTTCTCTACAATGATGTTACAATAGGTTTGAGGCACAAAACTACTAAGCAGTCATGCCTTGATCACTTCAAAAAGAGTTTTCTCAGTGTCTTAAGCAGGCGTAGGACAATTAATAATATGGCATCAGCAGTGTGGGGTTGGATGTTTGTCTCCTACCTGTGGGCTGAGCAGTGGGCAGCCTGGCTGGAACGACGCAGAGAGGAAGGAGGAGAGAAAGCCAGAGTGAGCACCACAGAGCAGTCATTCCTCTGGACGAAGAGGTCAGACGCAGAGCAGCGAGGCCCGACTCCAACTTAGACAACATCCTCCGTTCGCATACTGTCCAGCAGAAGGGCGGCCGCAGATGCCGCAAGAATCTGTCCAACAGCTCCCCACCACGGACCTGAAACAAGCAGCAAACACAAGAAAGAATCAGTCAAAGAGAAGCCAGGCTGTCCATCTAGAGTACGGACTATAAACAAAGAAACCAACACGGTCTGAAACTTAAAAAAACCAAAACAAATGGCTGCACACTGAACACAGTGCAACAAAGCGCCTTGGGGGTCTGTGCATATGCTAACATGTTTTGACCTGACATTCCACACAGATTTTAAAGATTAGAGTGGAAATCCCTCTTCAAAGTTTTTTCTCAGAAACTTTTTCTGAGCACCTGGTTCTTAGGATGGGAAAACAGAAATTCTGATATATGAACAGCTCAGAATGAAAACTTCAGTACCCTACCGTGAGTTCAGATCACAAGTTCAACAATCAATCAATTAATTTGCTCATTCTTACAGAGCTAAACAGCCTGACGTTCTTTCCCCAGGACTCTTTTCTACTTGACAAAGTCACTTTTGCATCGGGCTGTCTTGGATTAACTCGTCTTCCTTCGCTGTACGAGTGCTCGGGAAGCATGGTGGCTATGGAAAGGGACAGCAGAGCGTTCTGCCCCTAAGTTTTCCCGAGTAAGGAAAAGTTGGAATGCGGCAAGGTTCACGCGAAAAGCTCAGAGTGAGATGCCCAGAAAAGTAAAACAAAATTCTCCCCACATGAGCACACATAAACACACATGGTACCACTATTAACCTAAACGTCAGAGGGTCTGTGAATCTTCTGAATACCTTTGGTTGTGGGACGTCCACCTTCACACACACACTCGCACTCCTACAGAGACGTTTATTGAATACACATGCTAAAATTACAGAATGAGCTTCACTTGCATACACTGAGGTGTATTGTACACAGACACACAGTCCAAAGAAAGGTTGTGTTGTCTTAAGTCTTAACAGTACTGTTTTTCTTTCCCTTGCAGGACCTGTGACCCACTCCTCGCTTAGCACAACCGCGAGGACGCATTTGCACGTTATCGAGCTTCAGTATAGAAAAACACAGACTGGGGACACTTCACAGGACCCACGTGGATAAATAAAGCACACACACGCACACACAGTGTCCTAATTTAAACAGTGCCACCGCACCTTTTACCCGTCAACATACTTCAGCCTTTAATGTTCTCCTTATGAACTCCCAGGAGTCCTTCTATTCCCGTCTCAGCCCATCCTCACCTTCTTACAACACGAGACGCCCACATGCTGCTGTGGTTTGTTTATACAGCACGATGAAGCCTTCGCTCTCAGGCCGTGGAGGTGGCTGATTACAGGCCTCTCTAAATCTAAACTTTTGTTTTCACTGGCAGGCACAGAGACAGACACACACACAGATTTTATATATATATATATATATATATATATATATCTTTTTAAGAGGCAGTACACTTGAGCTGACAGGGCTTCAGAGTTGGTTCTTATCAACCCATAGATCTGTTTAGACAAGTAGCATGACAGCCTCTCAAACCATGTGAGAAGAAGATCGAAGGCAATAGCTGCATTGACTAATCTGGTGTCAGGCAGGGGTTTGGACTAGGCCAGAGTCTACGGCGAGTCTTTGAATCTGAGGAGCAGCAAAATGCTGCGGTGTAATTGATGGCATTTAGGCTGAAATAAATGACAGTCATGAGTAAGAGCAGTAATTAATGTGTGCCCCTTCTTACACACAACAACCTGATATCCTCACTGAAAATGAAACCCTCATATACAGCACAACCAGCTAAAAACACTTTGATATCACTTAACAACCTCAAATAGCTGAGTAGAAGAAGAAGAAGAGGAGGTAACATGGATCCCAAAGACCCAGGGAGGAGTTCAAAGCCACAAATTTTCATGCTAATATTTTCTTAAAGCGTGGCAGGGAAACACAACTACGGCAATGAATAATGCATGAGCATTAATCATGCAGGACTATCTTCACATTGTAATAGCTCAGGGGCAGAAAAGCGCTTCAACCCGGGTTCAAACCCCTGTCATCCCTCTATCCTGCAAGGAAGTCACATGCTAGTCACACCTCCATGGAGTGTCAGCAATCTTTAATAATTAAGTCGGATAATGAGCGGCTGGGGGCGGATCAGCCTTGTGTTCTTGGGGGAAAAAAAGGAGATTAGAGGGTCTTTTTGGAGAGTGGAGCCAAGTGGAGGTTAGATGGTTAATAAAGAGACACACAACTGGGTCATCTTCCTTTTCGGCACACCTTTCTCTACTCTAACTTTTTCTTTTGCAATCCATGTCTCACATCCACCATCTCCCTTCTGCCTGTCCCTTCACGACTTCTTGCCTGCCTTCATAGCAGAGCCACCCTCTCTTCAGAGCGCTCGCTCAAACGAGCCCTCAGGTGAGAAGAGATATTGATCAGCTGAGAGGCAGAGGAGAGCTCGGCACTTCAGAGCTGTCAGAGGTTCAGTGGTGACTCCAGGCTCAACTCACCTCGGGCTGACACTCAGACGGGTGGCGTCTCGTCTGAGACTCAGCCTGCACATGGAAAAAGATCAGAACGCCATGCCTTTGTCCTCTGTGGAAAGCAGAAGATACAGATGGCCACCGAAGTCCCTTTTGAAATTATAAAGACTGCATGAAGTGCTGATAGCAGACACTGAGGGACATTATTATAAATCGTACTAAGGTTGGTATAAACTCAGCTTTTACTGTCTCAGACATGTGAGAATCCTAATTACAGGGGGCTTTGTAAGTCCTTAGGCACAAATCTTAAATCAGAGGTATAGTGTAAAACTCAGATAAGGTCACATAAGTGTATTTTCTTTAAATAACTGGAATATGAAAGCAAATGAGTGTTTGTGCATGAAAGTAATGATCCTTTTTTTCCCTGTCAAATTAGACAAGCTGAAGCAGATTAATGGACCCTTCTCTTTATGAACTAGATGGAAAACGTAAAGGCACTAAACCAGGAGCAGAGCGATGGTCTCGGGCCAATTTCACTAATGAAAAGAGGCAATCAGAGTCTCATTTGGAACCGAAAGTGTCTGAGGCTCGCCTCTGATTGAAAACGCTGCACACTGGCACGCATTATTTCTCGGGTCAATAGATACAATTAATTTGGAGCATTAGCACAACTATTATCGGCCGCACGCTTGTTTATGACTGTAATTTTTTTCTTTTTTTTTAATAAGCTAAAGCAACAGAGCCCAAATCTCATTTTCAGCGCCTCTCTCGCAGGACGCTGTAATCTGCTAATTTTCTTCGGGTTGGGAGTTGACATGGTGGGAGTCAAAGCCGAGCTGAGTGGCCAAAAAGAAGAAGAAGAAGAAATCACCATCTGAATCCCATTGATGCGCATGTGTTTGAAGAGGGAATGAGTGATCTGCTGCTGAGGGGAGAGAACCGCACAGTTCATTCACTGAGAGGGAGAGGAGGGGGGAAAATCCGACGCTTTCTAACTTCAGGGATGATCAGAGGATTTGGGGGAGTGCGGCTCTGTGAAAGAGATGTGCAATTCATACTTCAGCGCCAAACCTGAGAAGACGTCACTATTGCGGTGAGGAGAAACGGCGTGCCCATCCTAACGAGCACGGGGATGGCTGTTTTTTTTATTTATTTATTTAAAAAAACAACAACATAAAACCAGGATAAGTTCGATTCATTCTGAATGAAGAGGGAGCTCACCTCAAACAAAATCTGGCAGGTATCACCACAAACCACCCTTTGTGGAAGGATAAGCGTGCGTGATTTCATTTGGCCTCTTTCTTTCTAAAACACTCAGTTTCACAGTTTCCCCCATTCATGGATTTTTCTGTAAATACTGAAAAACTGGAAAGGATGAAGAGAATGACTTTGGCTGTGGAGAGGACGCTTTAGCGCAAATTACTTTTTTCCCCTCGCTGAAAAATCAACCAAACTCAATCAACTGCTGGAAAAAGCATACACGTTCCCGAACCCAAATATGTTTTACAGTATTTTTTCCCCTCTTTTTTTCTTACAGCGTGCGTAATTTCAACAACACACACAAACCTTTACGAGCTATAACAGAAGCCGCTTTGCGCTCCTGCTCCAAACTGACTGTTGATTTGCGCACTGACTGTTGATTCCTCCAGAGTCTGCTGACACCGACCAGGACACGCCAATTGCGCAGAAACAGGGACCTCCACGCCACCTGTGCTGTGGCACAGCCGCGGGGCTGCTCCACCACTCACACAGTGTACACAGTGCTCAAAGCTCTAACCTGTCCGCATCTACAAGGAAGTGAAGCTGTGAGACTCATGTGTCTGAGTCTGCGTAACCTGCTTGTAAATAATAATAATAATAATAATAATAATAATAATAATATTTACCCAAAGTATCCTGTTTTGACAGAAAAGATCAACCTTCAGATTTTGGATGCCACCAAGCTTTCCTTGGGTGAAACAGCCTCTATTCTCCGGTAAACTTCACAAAAAACCCACAAAACTACTTTTAAATCCTCACGTTCCAGCGCTTGGAGAGCAGTTTAGCGACAGCGGGAAAAAAAAAAAAGAGTCACAAATCCCCCCCTCACGACTTGACGGCGAGAGTCTTCGACCCGGGCACAGCCGCCGAGAAAAGCCAACTTCTCTCCACTAAATCCCGTCCTCCGCCGCGCGCTGCTGTCCGCGTTGTCCAAAGTGTCCAGTCCTCCAAAGTCCGTTCATCCTGTCCTGCGAGCGGGTAGAGTGGACGAGGCGGACGGGGACGCGGGATGCGCGGTTCCTTTGCGTCTCCTCCGGCGCAGATGCCAGTTTCGGTGCGTTTCGTCGCTTCTGATCAACCAACGCAGAGTGGTGGCTCTCCTCCTCTCGCTGTCTGTGAAGTAGGAGTTGCAAGGTGCTGCTGTCAAGTGTGCACGGCTGGGAAACAGGAGGAGTTCCACGTTTTACTTTCAAAATAAAATCTTTGGCTCAGAGCCGATGACGCATGCTTTGCTCGGAGGTACTCATACTCTCATGAAGATGCAGGAAAGGTAAGAAAAAAGCATTCATCAGCGAATGAGCCATCTTCAAAGGAGCTCTGTGAGCAATGGTTATATCGTATCGTTTCATGTGCTTCAGTACTTGTGTGTACTTAAATAAGAGTCTTTATTCTGTTTTTCTTTTTTTTTTAATTGTATTTTTGCTTAATTGCTCACATCCCGTCATCTCACTGCCTGTTTGGGTTGTTAGGTTGTGAATCAATGTAGTTGATGAATATCTGAATGCATTCTTCAATAAATGTGAATTTAAAATGTGTTAAAAATGATAAAACAACAGAACCAGCTGAGGAGTCACGTGCGTAGATAAATAAGTGAAACACAGCTAGCTGCCGTTAGCAACAAACTGGCACTCAATTAAATCAGCGTGGCCGTCTCAATTGAGTCATCAAAAGAGTCCCATTCAATAAGGCGCCTACACATTAGGCCTTTATTTTGAAGGCGGAACCATCGTGTGTACCATTGTGTGACGCTCATCTCTCCTCTTCAGTCCACGATGCCTCCCTCTGCCAGCCTGCGCGCCGCTGGGACAAACAGCAGCAGCGGGGGAAGGGCGATCAGATTTCGGCGCGCCGCCCCTCCGGGGTCCGCTAGAGGCAGCCGGTGATGGATGGTCCAAGCGCCTCCCATCTCTTTCTTTCAAACTTGAGAATCCTGAGCTGCTTTATGAGCCCCGCATATTTTTTCTGACCCTCGGCGTGGGTACAGAGGCACCAGTAGATGGCTCTGAGATGTAATGAAGACAAGCGTGCTGTAAGGAAATGAATACAGTGTCAGCACATGGTGACTGACCACAGACTTAACATGTCATTTTAGTTATCTATAAGAGTGAGGGGGATCTCAACCAGTACCTTTCACTGAAAAAAGTTATACCAGAAAAACTTTTCTGGATCAGAAGTACATTGAATTTATATTTTGTCCATCTGAAGTCCTGGATAAAGCAAATATGGAAAAACTGCCACTGTAAAATATTTTTTAACTTATTTACTTTACTTTTACATTTACTTAAAAAAAGGTGGGACACTAAATAAAATACACTCTGGGAAAACACCCACCTTTTGGGAGCTTCTGGTGTAGCCAGTGTTCAAAAAGCTTCTAAGCAATACTGATGGCTGCCATCACTTCTTTTGCTTGTCTCCCTGACTGTTCTGTATGATTCTCAATATCAAAGAACGTTGCAGCCAGTGTTTGCGATGGTTTTCGGGGTACACGGTGCATACGGCGTAGCTCTGCGTAGGCACCATTAATGCTGAGGGATACATGCCAAAAGCAATGCATTTTCAGTAAGCTTTGCTCATTTGAGCCAGACAGCGATCTGTCCCAATTATCCTGAAGCATGGTGCTGACATAAGCTTAAACATTTTTGAGAATTTAAAAGAATTTAAAGTTTCACAAAGTATGTAAAACCAGAGACACTATCATCAAGTAGTGTAAGTAAACTCTTTGTCTTGCGTCTGCTGATTCAAAATGCACCACCACTATTTTCCAACGTTAAACATTATTAAATATGTACTTTTCCCTTAAGTAGGTTTATTGCTGTATAATAATTACAGCTGACTGTTCTGGACACTGTGAAAACTGCAAGTCATGCAAAAATCTTTCAGAACTGTCGTTCAGACGTTGTGAGATTGAGACCAGCCAATGCAAATGTTTGACCAGTCAAACCCCAAAGTGTGCTGAGTGAAGAGCAAATTACCATTAACCACCCATTTAATCTGCCATATACTGCAGCCTTTGGGCTAATTACCGCCTTCAGGACAGAGGTGATAGCACCCAACTTTGCGTCAAACAACACGCCAATTACCGACATCTCTTAAACTGTGTTTTGAGAAGGCAACTTTATGACACCATAAAGCGCAGCAGACCTCTGCTAAGTGGCTGCGAGGAAAGTTGAGGAGTGTGCCACTATTTGTTCAGCAGAGGTGGGCTCCTCGGCAATGATTTGTGACAATATAAGTCAGAAGTGCACGTATTGACATACATGTGAGAGTGAAAAAAGGTTTTTAGACATGGATCTAAATTGCAGATACGATACAGATGTTTGGGCATGTTTGGACGCTTTAATATTTGCCCACTGGTTTTAATAGATACAAGAATTCAGCTGTATTTTGTATTTTTCTGCATATATCATGCATACAGGTGATACTGTACCAGTGCCCAACCTCATGGGAAAGTCAAATGGTGAAAGAACAAAGGGGTCCTCATTAATGTTGGTGAAGATGAAGAGCGCAGACTAATGATGAAGGCCAGTCCCGGTGACCCTTCGTACTACAGTGCTCTGTGAGAAACGCTGGTGGGAGGGAGGCAAGCTCGGGAACAAAAGCCAGTCGGTCAGGAGGAGAGGTCATACAGATGGTGAGAATGCTCAGTCAGACAGCTCAAGTACTGATGGGCAAACTGACCAAATG
>VVHJ01046076.1:0-20792 GCA_015107715.1 Tylochromis polylepis
TTGTTTGTGTGTTTGTGGGGGGGGGGGGGGGGGGGTGGGAATATTTACAAATGTTTTAAATTTTTCTTTCAGTTATATCTGCAGGCAATCTCTAAAACTGTAGCAAGTTTATATGCTTGCTGTTAAAATAAAGGTTAATTTTTCAGGACTCTTTTTTTTTTTTTTTGTCAATCACAATTAGTTTATATTTGCATTATTATTTTGTACATAGGCAAGAAACCAAGGACTGAATTTTTATGAAGCTGACTTAAAATAATTAAGTAGGATTTAAATCCATAATTTGTGTCGCTGGAACATAATTATAATGCCTTTATGTTACACAACTTTGAGTACCACTGGCAATCAAAAATACGTTGGTGTTAAACTTTGAAATATATCAACATGACGTAATACATTGATATTTTGGTAACAGATAAACGGTATGTACATCGAACATGGTTGTTGTTTTTTTTAAGTAATCTGATGTGAATAAAATACTTTGGCTTTACAAGTATTAATTACTTGTTGGAAAGTGGAAAATTAAGTCAGTCATACTTATTAATATTATGTGGGACCGATGTACACAATAAAATCAAATAAATTGAAAGAACTTTTTTTTTTCAGTGTGCAGATGTGCATTCATATAGGCATGCATGACATAAAACTGCAGCTTTCCATGCATGTAAGCGGAGACGTGTGTACAGTTTTACTGATATCTTGAGTTTGTACATTAAGTGAATCTCTGATTATCTGAGTGCTTTCTCTGAAGGGAAAATGGTATAATTAGCATTTCATGATTAATACAGACCTTGTATCACACCTCGCTAGTGGAAGTAACCAAAAATATTATATATATATAAACTGTGTCACAATCTAGGAAATGCTCCCTTTGTTAGATCAGAGGGTTATTTCAGTCTTTACAATTCTCTATTGATCTATAATCCCATTACTTTCTCCAAGAACTCTAGAAGAGTTGTGTGTTGTGTAAAGGTCTTTTCATATGTGTGCGTGTCTCCGTTTGTTAATCTCTCTCGCAGCCTCTCTGCTATTGATCAGTCCTACGGCCCACGGCACTGTGCCTCTCATATTAACACTGAGTGAATACTGAGCTAAAATGATGTGGCTGCCATGGTTGTCAGGGCACAGCTGCCCCTGTGTAAACTCCCCCATTAGTGTCAACTGCTGTCTAAAAAACAGAGACATTCCAATTTTTCTGAAAGAAAAAAAAGAAGAAAAGAAAAACAAAAGACTAATCTGTCAATGGTAACAACAGAATTACTTTCGATCATAATTAAATTATAAGCGTGGTTTGGTATCTGCATAGCAAAGCTGCTAGCTGAAGATCTTTAGGGTTCTCAGAGACGGCTAATGCCAATGCTCAAATGAAACCGGAATCAGGCAGAGTAGAGCTTTTCCACATATAGCAATTATTATTGATGAAAACCATGCATTTGTGTGTACACAAAGGAACAACTCATGCTGTGTCTAGAAAATAGCAAAATCAGAACTTGCAATCCACACAAACAACAGGAGGCGTAAACCATGCAATCCTTTCCAGACACACTGTGTTGTTTAAATGGTATCCCGCTATTTCTCTAATTCCTGTGGTTCCCCTCCACCCACCTGCTGGTCAGGCGCCGTGTGCAGTAACTCATCACAGAAGAGACGAGGCAGGGTGAAACACAATTACCTTGCCTCCATCTGTCTGCACGTGAGATTCTCTTTCTGTAGCTGCACACAAACACAAAAAGCAGCCACTGTCCCTATTATAACGTACACAGCTACACACACATATTATCACCCATGGAGATACAACTGCCTTCCAATATTTGTCTCTTTTCTCTCTGCCTCTTGTCACTCTGCAGATTCGGGGTGTCCCATGCCATTGCCATCATGCTGACCCCACTCGAAGCAATCTGCACCACGTCCCACCTCTCTCTCTCTCTCTCTCTCTCTAAAACCCCATCACCAACATCAGACAAATCACTGCACCTGGCTGCTGGTAGAGTACAGACTGAGGCTGTAATCCAGGTGTCTCCAAGGGTGAACATGTTTGTTTAACTCGATTTAAGGGTGTATTCGGGTGAAGGGTGGTGACCCTCTCAAACACCTGTGGCTGTAGTTGACTGCTGCTTGTTTTCCACAAATTTGCTTGGAAATTTGTGGAAAACAAAACAAAACAAAACATACTGACAGTTTTCCAAGTGTTACGCGGAGTAAATTGAATCAAAGCTGTGTTAAAATAGTCCATAAACAGCACAGCAACAGAAAAACAGTTTTTGTGATTATGCTTGCAGCAGTTATCACCTCATTAAGCAGGCTAGAGAGTACTCGATTTTTGTTGTTGCTGTTTTGTGTGTTTTTTTGTTCTTTTTTTTTAGTTGCAAATCAATAAGAAACTCTTACATTAAGAATAATATCCTCTTTTTCAATGAGAGGCTTATTTGATTTACAGAATGTGTAAAGTTTTTGCTGTTTAAGGAGGACGTGGCTGAATTAAACCCTTTCCTCCTTCATTAGTCATTCCTACTTGTTATGAGTTTGTTGGTCATTATATGTGCATGTAATTGTTTTATTACAAATGAAAAGTCACTACAAAGAAGGATATGGATCATTTTACTTTTGAAAAGTTCCCCCTGAGCTGTTTTTTTTTTTTTTTAAATTGAATCATTTGCATTCCTTTAGGAATTGATTATGAAATGAGTCAGCATATTAGCACCGTGGATTCTTTTTTTTTTTTATAACATCATATTTCCAACTCTTGGCACCCTGTAAAATGTGTGCTTGTGCATTTTGCGCCTGTCTCTCATTTTGCTATATGGTAACTGCATTATACAACTGCTCTTCACTATGCTGCAGTAATGAGCAGTTTCACAGCTACCGATATAAAAGCCACTATTTCATACAGGTTTAAAGTCACATGAAAGCATGAAATTACATTGTAAACCCAAATTTAAACCCAGCGCTCAGCAGTTTGAATATGACTGCTTTGCACGAGGGATAATTGTATTCTTTTGTGAAATATTTGGGTACATTTAATCAGTTTTTGTGGAGTAATAAAAGAACACAGGGCTTGTAAAATGTCACGAAAGGCCCATGTGTTTGATCAATATCCCTCACATAGCTTTAGAGCTGTTAACATGGCAAAGGGTTAAATGATCCTTGAATATAACATTTCTACTCATGCTGGTACATGAGGCGTCACACCAGAGGTTCGCTTAAATAGGGCTTTAGTGAATAAAACAAAGGCGTCACAGGGATCCTTTGATCAATTTCTTCACATGTGCCCTGAATGGGGGTATTTCCAGAAGAAGACTGCCTATGATTAAATGTCTATGTACAGTATATGGCAGCATTTGTGTTTGTAAGAGAAAGATTAAGCCTGCATATTTGCGTCTTTGATGCGCATGTACAAGTGACCTAATACATCAATCAGACGGTGACATTAGCAATACTGACAAGCAGTCAGAGACAAATCCAGCGGGATACCTCTCGTTCCCCAAAGCACAGTGAATGTGACACTGGGCTGAGACTGGAGAGTTGAGGTGGGGGGAGATAAGTGTAAAATCACCTTGCCCAAGGGTACAACCTCCACAGATCAATATCTGTGAAAATTGATGACAAATAGTTGTGAAAAGGAACAGAGTGTGTGTATGTGTGGTGATGTAGTGGCCTTGAGAAAACAGTCAGGCAGAGGATGAACAGCAGCTCCCCCTGATGGATAATAATCACTGCTGAATTACAAAACACTAAACCCATATGAATTTCAGTTAAACCTGAAAACCAAATGTAAGCAGTCTCTTAATAGTACTTAAGTTACAAAATTAATCAGACAAAAATACCCACATATGAGTGCTTCAACATGTATTTTTTAAAATATTCTATTTCACTATGATTCAACTTATTGAATCAAACATTTCTTTAAACACATATATATACAAGCAGACTATCAAGCAGTGGTGGGAAAACGTATTCTAATCCTTTACTCAAGCAAAAATAGCAAACTTCAATATAAAGCTGTTTAGTAATAAGTACAGGAAATTTTCTCTGGGTTATTATGAATGATGCATCAGTGTGGGAGGCCAGCAGCAGTTTTCAGTCCAGAAATCTAAAATTGAATTTCGCAACACATAAAAAAAGACCGGATACAGTAATAAAAATTACAGTAATAATACTTCAGATATACAGTGCATTCATTATTGGTCTTGAGCAAAAGTTCTACAGGCTTTCTGAAAGCTTTTCTTTGGACATTGGCTGCTTTTTCACTCATTTTCAGTCCAGTCCTTGCACCTGATCATTTTCCCAGGATTTCTAGTTTATTAAGACCAACCTAAAGGATTTTTTTCACAACAGAAAACGTATCAAAGAACCGATTTTAATTGTATCTTTAGGCATCTTGTTACTAGCAGCCTGTCACAAAAAACACACAATTTGTTCCAATTTCTAGTCTATGAAAAGGCCTCATCAGACGTGGTCTCAGTAGAAGGATGGCTGTCAAGAAACAGCTCTTCAGGAAGGGAAACAGTTAATACCAACTAGAAGGCATCTGATTGCCAGTGACATTTTCAACATGATGATGATCCTGTATATAGAGTCAATAGAGTAAAAGCATACCTGGAACAGACCTCAGCATTATTGAAGCAGAGTGGGATCATCTTGACAGCAAATGGAACAAAAGCTTACCAAAATCCAAACAAAAGCTTTGAATATCCTTCAGAAAGCCTGGAGAATTATTCCTGAAAACTACTTAAAGAAATTATGAGAAAGCTGCCCAAGAGAGTTCCAGCTGTCTTGAAGAATGACCGTGGTCATGACAAATATTGGCATTCAAGCTTGTTAGAATTGTACTAATTTTTCCTTATATACTTTATTTCCATGTATGGTGGCACATCTTTCAATAAATCACTGCACCGTTTATTAGTTTTTCTAACAAAATCTAAAAAATGAGGCGGTAAAAACATTGGCATATATTTCCCCCTGTAAACAAACATAGTAAAATCTACAGAAATTCAAGTATTTTGAACATAAATGATTTAGTGACAAAAAAACAGAATGGAAAATCCATCTGGAAATCCATCACATTTTAATATGGGAAATATGTTTAAGTTATGTCTGCAGTATTGATTAAACATCATCAGGTTTAGTATCCTAAACTTGACCCAAGAATTGGAGTGAACTCATTTTACAAAAAGTACTTCTTACTCTATTTTAGTATCACTTTATTGCATTTTGTTTGTAATATCTTCATATCTACAGAAAAGCCAATAACTATAGTTAGTGAATAAAGTAGAATATGTTTGCTATGCCTTTGCTATTTTTTCTGTTTTTGTCAGTACAGAACAATACTTGCACTAAATAATAATCTAGCACCTTTAGTGTTGGATGTGAAAATTGCTAACTTTGCTTTGTAGATCGTGTTAAATTAAATTAAATTTTTATAAATTTTTGATTTACTATTGGAGGCAATGGAAAATTCATGGTCTTTATTGTTTCAGTTGTTGTTAACACTGTTTAAAAAAAAATTAAAAAATGTAGCTTTTGAAATGTTGCACAGGGAAACCGGCTTGTGCTGGAGGGAGTTACCAGAAACAGGTAATTCAGCTTTGTGTTTGTGTGTGTGACAGTTGGTTTTGTGTATTGCAAAATGAATACTGCCTTTGAATAATGCTATTCACTGATAGTTTTGGCTTCAGATGAAAACCTGATAGAACCCAGTCTGAATTTTCTTCAAAGCATTTGCATTCAATTTCTGCAAAATGTGCAATTTCTTTTCCTTTTTTTTTTTTTTTGACCACAGACATCTTTTCCACTACAGACTTCCAGCTTGTATTTATGTTCAGGCAGCAGCCATAAAACCTCCACCCCGTCCTTGCACACCTTGGACCCAGTGATGCGTTTGATGGGTGCTGCCTTCAGTCTGACATTATTTGGCTCATTCTTCATCTTTTTCTGCTCTCCTTCTGCTCATAGCAAACACAGCTTGAGTGCATGCAGATATTTGAGAGACTGTGCAAGAGTAAGAAAAGTGGAGTGAAGAACCACGTGTGTAAGCAAGCATGTGTGAATGTCAGTCAAAGTCAGTGGGGGTTTAAGTATCTGGGTGTGTGAATGCATATTTGTACATTTATCTATGTGTAAGTAAAGTATCAGAGATATTTTTCACCCAACGCAAACTGACCTAAAGAGTGACAAGTGTCCTTCTCTGCCTTCCCTGCTTTCTCTAGACTTAGGAGATAGTTAAAATAACCATGACACACTGTGACAGCACACATAAACTGTCCGCTCCTACCTTAAAAAAGCAAACCAATACTGAAATCTATCTACAGCTGTGAATCTAATACTGAATGGCACTCCCGATCAAGCGCCATTCTTAGTTCTTCTCCTCAGGTGGCAATTTTCATTGGATTGCTGTCAACAAAAGAAAAGATGCTCTGTGTGTTTGACTGATGGACCAGTGCATCTGCAGCACAATGGAAAGGACAGCAAATTGAAATCAGGTAATCACAGACATTGGTAGTCTGTTCTATGACTCATACCCGAGAGACCAAAGTGGACAAATGGAGTGGAGGACAGGGGAAATAATAATCAAAGTCATTGTCCCTCCCTTTGCTATTAATCTGGAATGGACCGGTTCCAGAGAGGAGTCTATCAGATCAGCTGCTTTATTTGTTGCAGTGGGTTGCCTTCCTCAATTCCTTTATTCATGTGGCAATCACTTTGAACTTCTGCACTCCACACTCCTCATCTGTCTTTATTTCTCTGTCACTGTGTGACCACTGCACCAGATTTGACCAATTTATACCTTTTCTTTCCAATCATATACTGTGATGTTATTTCATTTGTAATTTTTTAAAATTTATTTATTTTTTCTTTTAGGAACAGAAAGCGAACCAGACCCAAGTGCAGTGATTAAGGCCATATTGACAACTGAATTACATCCTGATTGAATGGCATGGGGGTTGGCCTTGGTTATGCTGCCTCTCAGAGAGAAAGCAATTCCACCTAAAGATTTTTCCTGCCCATTATTTCCTCACTTCTTCTCTTTCACCAATGAATTGCAGCTTTCCTTCTTTCTTTCTTTCTTTTTTTTTTTAAAAAGACATCAGTCTCCAGGCATGAGGCCATTTCCCCAACTAAAGGGCATTGAAGGTTGAGTCATATAATTGTAGATTTGTCTTAGAAACAGAGGGAGACAGCATATGAATCACTTTTATGGCCCCTGGTGTGCATGAACCATTGTCGCTACAGCTGCTATAATATCTTGTCATTCACACAACGGTGAATGCCACTGCGCTGCTGCCACTTTGCTGGGAGTGCTTCCATGTTCCAAGGGGAGAAAATGATGACATCCCTCCTTGCAGTAATGATAACATTTGGAACCCAGAACACGACGAAGTTGGGTGAAAGACTGTCAGCCTGGTAGCCATTGACAGTCAGCGGCTGTCACAGAGAGAGGGCAAAATGCCAGGACGTCTGATGCCTTGCTATATGCCACTCTCGGCCTGACAGCTGCCAGCCGGCCCCACAAGCCAGGCAAGAGTGAGGGGGGAAAAAACGACGGGGAAACGTCGTCTTTGAGGTGAGCTGCCATGTCAGGGCCCAGGATGGTGACAAGGTAGGTGTGAACGAATACTCATCAACACAATATCCACTGGAAAAGAATGCTCATTGGGAGGAAAATGCTATGGAACAGCCTCAGTGCATCTCATACTATGCCATATATATATTTTTTTTCATCTGAAGACAGCAAGCATACAGATACATAAATAAAAGGAATTCCATTAAAGTGTAATCACTGATCTTTTATAACATGACTCAACATGCCTTGCTGTAGGGCAAAAAGCTTTCGTTTAAAGCAGCAATCAAAGTTTTTCATTTGAATATGTTTTTCTTAGGTCATAATCAAATGAGGTACACAGTGTTGATTCATTCTGTGGTTCACTAATGTAAGAACTATTTATTTAGAAATCTGTTTGTGGCAATGTTCCAGAAAAAATAAAAGATGCATTAAGTTAATGAAAATGGAAAACACCACAGTGGGTTAACAGGGAAGTCATTTTGAATTAGGATCACTTTAGTTAAAAGAAGATTTATTTTCATATGTACATTTGTGTTAAATGACATGGCTCTGTTCTGAGACCCTGGCCCACACAGCCTTAGTTCAGACAACATTAAAAAAGGACGAGCTGGGGTGGAATTGTGTTGCAAAGTGGCTTGCACAGAAAGCAGTAAACATACACAGGCTCATAACATGTACATAACATGTCCTATGTGGGATCTGACAAATGGACATTCAAGAAAGTTAAGCTAAGCCATCAGCTGATGTGGGCTAACGTTTAAATAAACTAATGTAAGCCAATACACCTGAGCTGACAATGTCTCCTGTGTAGCTAATGCTAAACGCAGTCTTACTGTAAAAATATGAGTTGACTTATGAATTGGTTACAGAAAATGCAGTGTGTTTTTAAGTGATCCTAGCACTTACACTTATTGGTCATTAAAATGAAGAACAGGTGGTAGTCTCCACACTTTCAACTTCCTAGCAATGTAACCTCTTATGGAGGAGTTGTAACCAACTCCTCTATTAGAGTTGTTGTTGCTGTCTGCAGACTAATTCCAGCAACATAAGATCGGATCACGATTTTTCACAGATTAATGGAAAAATATAAATTATTGCCTGATAGTAGCTTGGTTTGCTGCCCCAGAAATCTTCAACAGGATTTATTAGCTAAAATTTGCAGTTACCCTAACTAGACATGTTTCCAAATCAACCAGTAGTGGAATCTTTGAGACTGCTGCTTTAAACTCCTTCAATTGTTGGATTGACAGAGGGAAAATGGTAGCTCTATTAGCACTCTGGGAACACTGAAGACCCTAATGCTCAGAATGAGAAAGGGTAAACAGTTGGACCTGGGTGTCAAAGAGTCTCTAAGGGATGCTTTCAGACTCACTAGACCATCTCTGAAAGCAATCAAAATCAATATTCTCTCAAAAGCTCTTGTGAAGGCATGACTTTAAAGAGGAAACAGGAAAACAAAAGCTCTTTTCTTCTGTGCTTCACACAATAAAAATATCTCCATAAACCCCATAAACAGTGCAGACTGTCAACAGTTACTCAACAAAACCATGTGTGATCTATTTTCATAATTTGTCAAGAATGGTCTCTGACAATAAAACACACATTTTTCAAAGTAGTGGATGAGGGACTATTAGATTCTGTATTCCTCTGAGTGCCATGTCGAGATTACATTATGGAAATAAATTACATTATGGCAAATGAAAGAAACCACTTTTATTGCACTATATGTGAGACAGCACATAATACAGAAAACTGAAAATATAAATTGCCCTTCCTTTGTTGATTCCCACCATCCTCATTTACTAATCCATGAGCCATCTACCTCTTGAACACATTTGTCCTGCAGCAGCTCTGAGCCTCCATCAGGTCAGCTGAAGCATAATAAAACGCATGGATGTCCTTCTGTGAGGCCGTGCTTATTTTTCTCCCTTTGCTCGATTCATCATTTTACCTCACTGTGTTTTCAGGGTGTGGCACACTGAATCCAAAATCTGTGCATGTCAAGGTTTCACTGCAATGGGTTCTCAAGAGTGTGTGGATTCACTGAGTGCATTATAATGAGGCAAAAAGAGCGTTTAAACCAGAACAAGAGCACAGTGAGCGTGCAATTTTTTAAAATCTATTCAATGATAGAACTGCCAGTTAATTTAAAAAAACTAGATGGTTAGCTATTCAGCTATGTGATGGTTACACAGCTATGTTATTTTCCTCCACATGATGAACAGCAAGGTTTTTAAACACTTGTTAAAGTTTATGAGGGTTAATAATGACATCATTAACCATCAATATTGATATTGATAGCTTTTGTCACCTAGCTGTAATCGTGCATGGCCTGTTAAGATATTAGATTTTCCCTCATGATTTTGGTTAAAAAAAAGTGCACAGTAACATAATCACAATATTCATTTAAAATCAAAACAGAATAAATAAATAAATAGGACAGGATAGGATAGCCCTTTATTGTCATTGTACATGTACAACAAAATTATGGGTGCTCCAGGGCAACTGTGCAGGAATAAAACATGAATAGTAACATAGCAGGAATAAATAAAAAAACAGGAGAAATATATACAATCAAGATGAATATATAAAAAAACAAGAGAAAGGCACACAATGGAGAACAAAGTGTTTGCATTAAAGGTATCAGCCAAGTTCATCTGTAACTTTGTTTACCTTGTTATTTATTTGAAAACACAAAATGCATCTCCATGGAGACGGTTCTGTGACCATACAAATGCAAACAGAACAACTGCAAATTATTTCCAGTCTGTCCATATGTTAAATAGTATATTTCTATTTTAAATATCATGATACAAGTTGTCATTCCACCCATAATTCTGAGGCATCGGCAGAGAAGAAGTTGTTCTTATTCTGTGGGAAAAGAGAAAAATGCCAGCAGTCGACCATAATTTGCTGGCAAACACAATGCACTGTCTGGTTCACATGTTGTAAAATCTGTTTGGGTGCATGATTTCTATCCACTGTGTTTGCAAAGCTGGCTGTTAAAACAACATGTAGATGCAGCGCTTTCACAATTTTCTAAACTAATCATTTACAAGCTCACATACCAGCTGTAATTTACACATGTAAATTATGTACTGCACATAAAAAAGCTGGCAAATGTCCATGTACTACTGTGGCACCAAATGCTTATCCAGCAGCAAGAACCGCTCACGAATGGAGCATAGAACATTTATCCCACCAGTGACACATTAAAACAATCACAGATTCTGTTTGAAGAAAACTCCTCCAGGACAACTTGCAACATTCCTCCCTTTGTGCATTTAAATCAAGCTAAGTGTTTATTGAAGCATGCCCAACTAACTTCCCGCTGCCCCTGGCAGCTGCAGTACTATCCCTTGGCGGGAAGTGAGCACACAATCCAGCACTCCCGATACTGCTATGCCACATCCCCAGCTGCCAGCTTCTCAGCTAGCCCTGGCTCCCACTATCCGGATGTCTTTTGAAGCAAGGACAGAGTCCACAGGCTCCATGGTGGAGACCAAATCCTCAGTTAAAATCAGAAGGTAAAGAGGTCATGTTGTCCTTCTTTCCAGCCTCAACAATCTGACTTGTCAAACAAATTGTTCCAAGCAGCTGTTCCCCAGTCTGCCTGCTGAGTTGAGTGTTGTGCGCTGCTGCCACCGCCGTGCCCTAGTTCCCCCCACTGCTGTGTTTCTGCTCAGACACCATAAGGAAGGGCATACGTGCTGCACCCATCAGCGGCGAGTCACCCAGACACCAATCGACCACATTTGCAACGAAGGACCTCTATTGCTGTTTCCAAGTGCTGGTGGTGTGACAAAATCAGCTGCAATTCATATGAAAGCAAGTACCACACAGGCATTCTGTACTGTAATTTATGTTGGAAAATGATACACTTCAGCTTCAGCAATTTGTGTAAATTGTACACAACGATACTGCTTTGTTTTGTGATGGCAAATTGCCTGTTGCAACACAAATGAGGGGTTGTTTTGAAGATTGGAAATTGTGCATTTCAGATAATCCACCAACAAGATCAAGAACAAGAGTTAAAAGACAAATGACTATACTGCTGCTTCACCCTGTGGACCAAAATGTTTAAACAGGGTCACAAAGTAACGCCAATAGGCAAGCAGAAGAGCCAATATTTATTCAAGCTAGACAAAGTTGGTTTTTTTGGGTCCACGCTGTCAACAACAATAATTTTCTTTACTTCTGTGGATGGATTGTGCATAAACAAAGTGATCGAGGACCTCAAAGCAAGACAGCTGCTCGGTCTCTTTCTGTCCTGGCGTGCTGAATCTAATGTATTGTCCAAATGAGTCCCAATCTGCATTTGTTGATACATTTTAATCAAGTCCCTGAAGGCTGCTATAGATGGATGACATTCCATTATATCACTCCAAAACCCCAAAGCAAATCTGCTCCTCTTAATGAACACTTTCTCTAGTTTCATCTTTTCCATTTGTATTCAGTTTTAATTGTCCTGTGTCTTATCCAACCTGACCATCAAGGCTTCGGTCTATTGTTTGTGCCTGTTTCTCACTGACCTTTTCCTCTCCACGATACCAAGTCCTCTTTCGCCTCATTCATATCTTCGGTGATAGCAATCCTCCACTTTCCTCTGCCTTTTCCTATGTTCATTCGGTCTTTCCCTCTTTCCTGCCATTCTCTTTAGTTGTAAACCGGCATCTTTTTTTTCAGGAGAGTTTAGTCCTAATTGTGATGGTTTTTGGCACACAGTGGTGACTGTAAGAAGCAGATGTTTAATGCTTAGTGGTGTTTCATCTGGCAGGCTGTGGACAGAGGGGAAAAGTCCACCCAGCTGATTTACTGCACCTTAGCCAGGGCTGAATAATGATGCACCAAAGAATTTCTGGCAAGGTGATTCACTATGCAGCATACTGTACCTATTTTTCAACTGAATATTTTTTGGGGACTTCTCTTATCTAGAATACAGTTGATTATTTTAATAAAATGAAATGACAATGAATGGAGAAAGCTAGCAAATACATCATACAGTGCAGTCCAGCTGATTCCAATTCTCTAGAAAAAAAAATGGCAAGAATAAAAGGATCTAACTGAGCTGAAAAGAGGGTTCTCGTTGGAGCACAAATGGTTGGACTTTGCGCCACAAAATCTGTGTAACTGATTTACAGTGATTTAAGTGACATCAGCATTTATACCTACAGTTCACCCCAGTCTCAAAGTGTGATCAACTGCCTGTGATGAAGATTAGTGTCAGAAATTCAGCATCCAACCCTACAAAAAACCCTACTAGAAGCCCTAGAAACCAATACTATTCTGCCCCTGAGATATGGCATTGATGAATGAAAGAACTGTGATGGATGATAACCAAAAACAAGATGCATTCACTAGTAGCCATTGCTTGCATGGAGGCATATTAAGTAGTAGATGGGTGATAAGGTACTGTGGTAAAGTTGTTTTTCTATTACTCCCATTGTTGGTGAACCTTCCCTACATGTTCCAAAGTGTCTTTGGGCATTGGTGTATGAGTCCATGTGTGAATGAGAAACACTGTAAACCTCTTTGTAGAGCCACCAAGATTAAAAGGCACTATATAAGTAACAGAGCTTTTATTTATCAGATCCTAATGACCTGGCACACAGTACGTGTTCTGGCCCATGATCGGTTCTTCCAAGTATCTGTGCTGATGTTGTTACTGAGCATTCTGTATGTTATGCTGTTTGCCAGCTAGTTTTCCCTTAAAATGGAATAAGTGAAGTAGACTGACCAAAAATATTTTTACACAAGGCTTTCTCTGAAGCCATTTTCACATTTTCAGTAATGGACATGAAGAAAATAGATAAATTAAAAAAAGGCAGAACACTAATTATGACTCAACCCATTAGGGGCAGCAATTGCCTGCACTTTACAGCCCATGATGTTCTACCACATTAAGTGGTTTAAAAGATCACATTGCTGTACTGAAGCAGTAACACTTAGGCATCTTTTGTGCAGTAGCTATCCAAGAAAAAAAGAAGCTTTCTGCACAAATTTTCAGATATTTTACTTTACTTTTCCATATCTTTTTCACCTCTGCAGGGAAGAGTTCTTACTAACATCACAAAGTTGTCGTTATGAAATATTTCGGAATTGTAGTGCACAGGTCAGCGATGCTATTGTCCTGTTGCAAAAAGAAGCTTTTTCATGGAATTTCCCTTCCTTTCTTTTAGACACATGGATCAAAAGTATTCCAGCCTGTCATTAGTTTTTAAAATGCTCAGTTTGTGTCAGCTCTGTTTTCAGTCATTGCTATATAGCGATAATACGGCAGCAGCTTCTTTGTGGCAGAAATGATGGGCTCTGTCACAATAGCTTTAAAAAGAAAAAAAGCCATTATGTTTCTCATAATTTCTTTCTTCATGCTTGTCACGCCTAACTTACCATTGGACTATTTACTATGATCTGCTGTTTCTTTTTAACGACAATCTACCACACTTTACTATCTACTATCTTTTATTTAAAATTGAGAGTGACAACCACAAAGTGGGCCAAAGGGAAAAGGATTAGATTAAAGACTGACAAGACAAGTTCAAACGAGCAGCTGAGAAACCACTTCGGACTTGGGGTTCACACAGGAACAACCAGTCTATTACGTCCATTTGTTTTTTATTTGACTGCTCTAAATTCCCTCGGTAAATCAAGGATTTTAAGATCAATGTTAAAAAAAAATGTTAAAATATCTATTTATGTGTGTGAACGGTCAGTCTTTGATATAAGGAGTCTTGGGGAAGAGTAATCCGTGCTGTCATTCATGAATTTTATAGACTTGCCAATGTTAGCTGTAAACAGGAGAGATTCAGTGATGAAAATTACAACCGGGGATGCAAATAATGAATACATCAGCTGAGTGAGTGCCTTTGTAGCTCATTACTTTGTACTGTAAAATACTTCCAGAATATGAATAATTCTGCAATGTCGAATAACACATGAACACAGACATGCAACATTTCCACATTGGTGCCTCAACAGAAGATATGCTTTGTGTTTGCAGATTTTTAAGCAGTTTTGCAGTTTCTGAGTTGAAATATAGGACTTGGACTCAAAGCCTGTTTCCAGAGTGGAACATTAGTAAAGAATTTCCAACTTGAAAAAAAAGGAAGAAGAAAAAAAGAAAAAAGAAGATTTGTGTCAGCAAAAAGCCCAAAGTCCACTTTTATTTCAGCTGTTTTAGTTCAGTTGTTTGGTGAAAGCCGATGCTACAGCACAGTAATGCAGAAGTGCTTATAGAAGTCAGCAGGGAAGCCATCAGGCAGTGAAGCTTTCTTGGACATGTGATTAAGTGCAGCAGAGTGTTCATCTGGGTGTTTGCTCGTTCTTTAGTGAGATGTTGTACATCAATACTGTTGAGAAACAAGCTGATGTCTTCTTGATGTGGGTGATGTTCTGCTGAATTGAGGTCAGTGAAGCAACCATGGAAAAAAAAGTGCTGGTATTCTTTTCTTTAATAACTAAAATAGTTTATCTGTTATCTAATCTAACATGGATTTTCATTTCTGTAAAGTATTTCCCCTATGTCCAAAAGTGCTCATTCTATATTTTCTCTGCTGGTCTGCAGGTCTCCTTGCATTGATGTCATCTACAAGTGCTTGTTTTACTTCCTCTCATTACAGTTTTAGTACTGCACCAGTGTATTGTTGGCAAGATTTCTGGACAATTCTTTATGTCTAAATCTCTTTTATTACAAGAGCCAAAATTGTGACATTTAAGAAGTGCTGTGTTTAAGCAGCATCTGGTAGTGGGTTTATATGGATTGTTTCTATTCCAAAATGACCAACTGGGGAGTGTAAGTAATGATGCTAACAGGGTTTCTCTGAGCACTTCAATATAAGAAAGAGAAAAAGAGACAGACTTGTGGTCTTTTCAATGTAAGCTGAAAACATGAAGGTTGCAAACTGATGTCTGAGACGTAGTGATGAGCGTGGCTGAGATTTATGCAGTGAAGCATAAAACCATCATATATTTTAATGTTTGCACACACCCATACAGATTAAGTCAACAAGTTCTTGAGCAACACTTTGATAGTGACCTCAGCAATAAAAG
The DNA here is from genome assembly GCA_015107715.1 of Tylochromis polylepis. NCBI lineage: Eukaryota > Metazoa > Chordata > Actinopteri > Cichliformes > Cichlidae > Tylochromis > Tylochromis polylepis. The sequence goes on from VVHJ01046076.1 coordinate 15,608, forward strand.
AGTTAGCCTTGGTCAGCTTTGTGGCTCTGTATTAATGCGGAATAAGTTGGGTTCAAAAGAAGCAACTGTCCATAAGCCATTTTAGTTGATATGGTGATATAACGTTCTGCATGTTCCATCCACCACAGCAGCAGTTTGTGTCTGTTCTGTTGTGCCTTACTGGTCAGAGGCCTCTAATACAAAGCAGAACTTGGAGCTTATTGAGGTGCAAATGTAACCTGCTCCACAGCAGCTTACGTTTGGCATAAGAGATCAACAGGTACAAAACCACTGCCGCTCACCAGACAATCAATTCTCTGAAACTCACCAAGGAGAGGGTCTAGTTTAAGCTGTCTAAAGCCTTGCCTTTCCCCGATGAGCATCAATAAGAAATATGGATTCTCAGGACCAACTTTATTTCTTTACTTTTTCCCTGTTGACTGCAAGGAATCCATCTGAATCCATTTCACTGTTCAATAATGCTAAATATAGTGATTTTAATCCAAAATTATGGGATTCTTGCTTTCCTCTCAGATGGTTTAACAGGGCATACAGCACCCTGTTGGTGATGTGCTGCCATTGTCACCACTTTCATCCAGAAAGGGGTGGCACACCTGAGGGAGCCCTGGATTGTTTTATTGAATGAATAACCACCTTCACATGACTCCCTAGTTGGATTACCAACGTTACTGAAGTCAGATGAGGGAAGGCTTCAGCGTATGCTGAATTTTCTTCATAGATCAGGCCCCAGAGAGCTAGTTTTGCATCTTTCCTTTCTTATGTTTAGAAAGGAAAGATGCAAATTTTTTATTCAAGGGAGGACACTTGCTCCTTTGTGGGGATGTTATATGTAGATCGGTTCTCATGTAGCACCTTTCTACTCTACCCAAGCACTTTATACAACTTGCCTCATTCATACAAGCACTTTTTCCCCTATATGTGAGTGCTTTCTATCTCATTTTCACACACATTCATACTCTGATGGATGTATCAGAGAGCAACTTGGGGTTGGTGTCTTGCCCAAGGATATTTAGCATGTAGACTGGAGCAGCCAGGGATTGTACCACCAACCTTCCAATTAGTAGACTGCCTGCTCTACCTCCTGAGCTACAGCCACCCCATTATGTTACCTTCTTAGTGCTAATGTGGCTGCTGTCTGTATTTTTTTTCTTCTCAAACGTTAACCTCTGAGCAGCCAGCAGATCACCAGTGAACATATTAGGGGTAGTGTTAGGGTGAGGATATGTCTTAGTTTAAAAAAAAAGGGAGATGTTACAGTTCAGTCTGGCCTTCTGCCACATAGGTGAAAATTCCATGAAAAGGTACAGATGTGAACCTAACCCTAAACAGGTTAATGGGGACCTGGTAAGGGGTTAATAAATGTAAAACTTGTTTGTTATGTTGAACCTCTTTTGTAGCAAGCCTTTGATCGAAACAGGAGTTGAAACATTCATATTTTCAGACATGTTGAAGTGGACTCTGTTAGTGTTGCCATTTTTGGTCATTCTGAAACTTTATTGCTTGTAGTGTGAACTTAATATTAGGGAAAGTCATTTAACAATCTAAACTTTCTACAAGTAATGCCAAGCTCATTTAATGACATCCAGAGAGATAAAAAAGTTGACAATGAAAAACATTATGAATACATGGATAAATGGTTGGTGGTTCTATGTGTCTCACTCTCATTTAGCTCTTTAAACTGAATACTGTTCCATCATTGTAATGATTATTCATCATGTTATTCCTTATTCCTCATCTCTCCATCAGAAGCAATAATTCTGAATCCACTGTCAAACCAGCCCAGTAAAATAGAAAAGAATAAAAGCATACAAATGTACTGTATCTCTGTCCTTTGTGTTCACATCAACCTGCACACCTTGACGTGTCTGGTAATTATTTTGGAGTTATTTTTGTCCCTGCAAGGTGAGAAGATCATCCAGCATATGCAGTATGTAATGTGTCGTGTACAAACTAAATGAAGTTTGACCACTGTCACCCTCTATGCCTGTCAAGGAGGGCGACGGGGGCTAATGGGAAACTGAGCTACAGTACCAGAAAGCCTCTTGTCCAGGTTTCTAGGCTAGATAATTAAGGCTGCCTGCCATAGGTAATTACTGTCATCAAATCCACAAATACGTTTTTTTACACTGCGATGATGGATTATTAAAGAAATCTGTACATATAGCTAACACAAGAGTAAGATTGTCATCATAGCAGTTTTTGAACTTGGTTTTTTTTTTCAACAAATGTCATGGCTAACAGCATACTATTATAACTAATCGCAGCTCCTGTCACAGCAGTTCAAACACCCTACTAACACCCTACTTTTGTTTTATTCATGTATGTGTTGCACAACTTACAAATATATATATGCACAAATATTACATCTATAGTAAGGTTTCCTAAGGCAATAGAGGTTAATCTACCGAAGACACTGAAAAAGATGACAGACGTTATGATAGTTTAAAGGTAGGTGACGGATGGCTAGCAATGAACGAGGCTTGAGACTGTAGGCGTCACTGAGAATCCCGGGGTGAAGGTGAAAAACCGAGCATTAGAAAAGGAGGGTGGGGCATGGAAATGTGAACAAGCAGGCACGTGGAGCAGGAAAGCATTTATAGATGTATGACCAGAAGTATGTGAAGTGATCCCGCTCCTAAACTTCAGATAAATTATCTCCAGTTAATGTGTAAGAAAGAAATGAATGTAATTAAGATAATTACTCTGTGTAATAGAAAGGCAAATCTAATGTAGATTCTATTGACTATATGCTGGGTATGAAAGAGAATCTGTTTGTGTGTTTTATTTTGTTTTGTTGGATAGGTGTGTGCTGTGCTGGCTTCTCTTTATCAGTTCCATGCTGCTAGGAATAGCTAGTTGTGTGTGAATTCATCACCTTGTGCCACCGATTCTAGCTGCACCTCTATTTAATGCCCATATTTAAGCAATGGATCAAAAGATTACATGTTCAGAAAGGGTTATTCCCTGCAACAAAGTCATCCTCCATGGAATCAGTGCCTTGATGCTATGGTGGTTTTTTTACGCTATAATTTCACTGCTTTCACTGAACTGGTACAGTAGCAAGCTGATTTCTACAAAATAGTCTAATGAATTCTACCTGCCCGGTGCGATTCCATGTTACTTTAAAGCATAAATAATACTTCTATTTTTCTGAAGCTGGTTAACTATGATGGTTAATATTTATGTTTGTATATTTATGTTTATACTTGTCAAATAGAATTCTTATTAGTATATAAGTATAAGGTATTATTTCTTTTCAGACAGATACAGTATAGACACAGATAAATCTGCCAGCTACAATAATAAACTATGCATTGACATTATTTAGAAGAAACATTATTTGTTCCAAATAAGGTTATGATGCCTCTTTATAATGCCAACCATAATGGCAACAAACAAAATGAAAAGCCCAGCCCCAACAGTGGTTTTTTTTTTGTAATTAAAAAAAAAAAGTCTAAAGTTTGCTTTTTAGTCTATATTGGACTGGAGAATTAAGTGTAGCGGGAGCAAGGGGCAATAGCACACAGTAAATGGTATGGGGCAGAATTGAACCCAGACCCCTGCAGCCTGTGGACAAATGGGGTTCTTGCTCAACCAGGTGAGCTATAGCAGCACCCTGGTGTTTCATTTTTAAAGCACACTCTGTAGTTTTTCAAGGCAGCAGTGTACCACCACTTATGGCAAAAATCACTCAATTTAATATATAACGTGTGTATGGAGGGTTAAAGTCTTTATAAACCCTCCTCCAAAAATGTCTGGATGCTGTGTAAAGTGTAAATAAAAACAGAATGCAATAATTTGCAAACCTCATAAACCGTCATGGCCTCGGGCAGCGCAGCATTAAAAACAGGCATGGCTCTCTCTTGGAAATCACTGCGTGTGCTCCCCAACACTTTCAGCACAACACAGTTCAACGTGCCATCCACAAATACAGGTGTGCGATCCAGAAACACTGCCATCTTCTGTGGGCCAAAGTTCATTTAAAATGGAAGCAAAAGAAAAACTGTTTGATGAATTGAAATTTAAAATTTCTTCTGTAAAACATGGAGTGCATGGAGTGTCAACCTTTTTACAGATACTCAGTGCAAGAGCCTGCATCTCTGATGGTATAGGGGTGCATTAGTGCCCGTGGAAAGAAAGGCACCATCAGTGCTTAAAGGTCTACACAGCTTTGAGAGAGACATATGATCGCATCCAGATGATGTCTTTTAGGCCTTGCATATTTCAGTAAGACAATACTAAACCTCATACTGCATCTATTACAACAGCGTGACTTTGTGGTGGACTGTTCTAGCTGTGGTCCAGACCTTTCACCAATGAACATTTGGAACATCATGAAACCAAAAAAAATTAAACAAAGAAAACCGAGGACTGGTGGGGAGTTAGAATACTAGGTTATGGACTGTTGTTAAAAAAGAGGGGATGCTACACACTGGTAAAGACGGCCCTGCGCCGACTTTTTTCACACGTGTTCCTGTGACCAAAAGTTTGAGTTGTTTTCCTATATTCTCTTGTGAATAAAATATGGACTTATGAGACTGAATTCTGTTTTCAGTTATTCTCTATTATTGTCATAATAAAACAGCATTGAATGTACATTTTTAAATGTTAGTCTTGTTTTAAGGATAACAATAACAGCACCATAAAAGTCAGTTTTAAAGGGAAATTAGAGAAAAAGATGTGGTGTGTCCTGAATATAAATATTTAAATTTAAATATTTATTCGACTTGTATTCTCTACTCTCTCTTCTTTGAGTCTTATCCTTTTACCATTTATAGAATGGTCACATTTCACATTTAAGCTGATGTAACTTTGCTTAATTTACACCCAAAATGGTTTATTTAAAACACCAGGAAGACACAATACATAATGTAGCAGTGTGATTATCTGCCCCTTTATTTTTTATATTTTTCCATGGTGTTTTCATTGGAGTTGAAATGTTTTTAACCTATTTTTCTCCAGCTAAACAAAAACAAAACTGAAGTAATAGTATTTGGAGCCAAAGAAAAACGATTACAGGTCACCAGAGAACTTCAATCTATACACCTATTACTGTAACAGCATCTTTACAGGTCTACCTAAAAAATCAGTCAGACAACTACAGCTCATTCAGAACTCTGCTGCTCGAGTCCTTACTAAGACCAAAAAAGTGGACCACATCAGTCCAGCTCTGAGGTCTTTACAC
>VVHJ01046085.1:0-17002 GCA_015107715.1 Tylochromis polylepis
AGGTACTGAGAAGTGGTCTGTGGTCACCACCTGCAGAACCACTCCTTTATTGGGGATGTCTTGCTAATTGCCTATAATTTCCACCTGTTGTCTATTCCATTTGCACAACAGCATGTGAAACTGATTGTCAATCAGTGTTGCTTCTTAAGTGGACAGTTTGATTTCACAGAAGTGTGATTGACTTGGAGTTACATTGTGTTGTTTAAGTGTTCCCAACATACTAATAAGGTCTCATGGCATGTGCTGCATGAGACGTCAACAGCAGCAAGCACTTCAGTGGATACTGGCTTTCTGCCACCCCTCAACTGTATTTTAATCATGAATACAGATAGGAATTTACTGATACCAGTGCAGTTATGAATTCTGCTTATCAGTTAGATTGATGAATTCCGTTATAGACCCCTGATCGACTTTCTTTGTAGAAAAATTAGAACTGTGCAAATTTTGAGCATCAAAGCAAAATAAATAGAAAGACTGCATGCACCTCACGTACAACAGCTTCACTGCCATGAGTTGAGCATGTTTACAATACACACTTCTCATAAAGCCATTCTGAGCAGCATCAACAAAAGAAAAAGAGAAGCTTGAAGGTATTCCAATAAACTGGAAAGCTTCCCCACTCATCACATTTCATATCATATAAGCTGATGCTATACTGACTTCCTACTATAATGGCACCTTCATAGACAGAGAGGCAAAGAAGCAGTTGTAGTTCTACATTAAGGTTACATAGAAATAGCTGCCTTTGCAAGGTTTGCCAACTAGAATTAGTTGCAGCAGGTAATCCAAAAATTATTATCTTAATATTTGCTAAATTGTCTCTACCAAAGCGCAAACAAAAAAGGCAAATATTTGCCACTTCCAGCTTTTCCCAATATGTGATTTTTATGGTTTTGTCATTTATAATTCATGCTCCTCAGTTGTTCTTCAGTGCTTAGGTATTCTTGAGTGAAAAACAAAACATTTATAATGTTTCTGTTGAGAAGGCTTTAGCTGTACTGAGCAGCTCTCAAAATGAATGCATGCACAACTGTGACCACATTTTCTGTAAATGAAAGAAAAAGCCAGTAACATATTTTAGAGAAATGCTTAAGGCCATCTACTGTAAATGAGACCTGCAGGTTTTACAGCTGCATACTTCAATGCCCAGTATGCATTTATGTGCTCAAGAGACAGTTTGTTGACATGAAGGGCGAGTTAATGGGAGACTGATCACCACCACTGCTGCTGAAAATCTATAGTTAGGTCCATAGATATAGATATTCATTTTTAATTTTGCTTTTTAATGGTGTCCTTGTCACTACTGGCACCATGAGATGGTATGTGCAGCCCATTCAATTTGCACAGGTAGTCCAGCTACCTGTCTCTTAGCACCGTCTCATGAGTGAGGAGATACCAGGGGAGGGCCGCTACATAGTGACAGTTGGACAGGCCCATTTAAGGCTTCAACACAGCAGCAAGACTGTATGTGTTAGCTTGTGCAAAAAGGAACTGGAAGAGCATTGCCACAGCCCTACAACATGACCGCCAATGGGGTTACTGGCGTGCGTTTTTCTAACCAAACCCTCAAAATCAGACTCCATATGAGTATCATGAGGGCCCAGTGTGCTTTAGTGGGACCTGTGCTCACAGAACAAAACCACACAGCTCAATTTAAATGAGAAGAAAAATTGGCAGGTATGCCACCAGTGCCCAGTTTGAGACCAGTTTAAGTTGGATTAGATCTAAGCATGTCACAACCTTTGCAAGTCATACAGGTTTTCTTGCAAGGCCACACCACGGTTCATACTACTGAACTTAGATGCAGATATGACTGCAATGTTTTTTTGTAAGGTCTGAGTGGAATCTACATCAGGAAGAATTTACAACAAGTTATTGAAAGAAGCAGATATTTTATTATCCAGTTGCCTACAATTAAATTAGGCAACAAAAACTCCTAATTGTTAATGGGATCGTGATCACAAGGTGAGTTATGCAACTTCTTGGCAAGACTCTGCTTGTGATTCCTTGGTCATCAGCACTTTGGTCCATGTTGTTATTGCCTTGTTACTGTTTTTGTCATCTGACAACCAGCGTGGCCATTACAAACTTCTACAGTCAGGTGATGCAGAGGAACTGATTTGGTGAAGTACACTCAAGAGGGCTACTTTCATTTTTTCTAAGAAACACTGCTTTTACATTGGCTTTTGAACCTGAAAATAAAGACGTTTTAAAAAGGAACTCAAGACTTGCTTGTCCCATATAAGCACTTTTTTCCCCACCCTCCCATGTTTCCAACTCATCTGTGTGTCTTATTGGGCACACACAACCCATTTTTAAAAAATGAATGAATACTATAAGGTCTCTTAAATACTGCATTATTTCACAGTAAATATATTCTGCAATAGCAAAAGGTCAAACAAATGATAACAGAAGTTTTCGAAACCTAAAATAAAAAAGGCCATAAGTTACATTGCTGTAGATCTGTGGAGGGTGAACATCACGAGGTCAGACACAATCATCGTTGAGGTATGACACAGTGTGCCACATTTAAAGAACTCACCTTTTTTATCCATTAACCACATAAACAGCAACCAGGGGACGAAGCCAGCCGGGCCCCACAGCACCAAAATCGCGATGTCAGACTTGGTAAAGCCGAAAGCGTGAGCGGCTGAGTTCTGTATGGGACCCCAGAAGTTCCACACCATTCCCTGCATTAGTGCCAGCAGGGAAAACAGGGTCAGAACCAGCCATCTTCTCCCATACACTCTGCTGTTTACCGGATTATTGTTCGTCTCCACATAAGAAGGAACAAGAAGCGGCTCCCTCTCGGGCTCGGTGCTCGAACCGGCGCCCATATTAACCTCCCGTTTGTCAGTTCAGTTAAAAATTCCGGTTTCAACGACGGTTCAGCAACGAGAAACTACCTCGGCCACACAAACAAAAACAGCCGATAGCGTCTAACGTTTGAGTTAACTGCGCATGTCAAACCGGAAATAGTTGGGTTTCGGAAACTGTTCCTATGTAGTTGCCATTTCGGCTCGTCTGGTGCATTAGCGTAAGCAGATTTTGTGTAGTGTCGCAAGAGCCCAAATGGAGCAGATTCATAGCGATGTGTTATTGACGTAATTGGAAGGCGTACGCTGTCATGTGAGCTTTGTTTACTTCCGCCCGAACCTCGTCTACACGTGTAGAGAAAGGTGAGTGTTTTTTTTTTCTTCCAAAGATCCTGGTATTTCCTCGAAGCTAGCTTCCAAGCATCTTTGTACAGTGGAAATAGCTAGGTTTCATCTTTGTGAACATATTTTCTTTATCTCATTACCTCACAGCAGACGTTTTTACTTGTCTGGGAAAATCCCATGTGTTCCTAATAACATTAATGATGGCCTTGGTCTTTTCCATCTCACCTGTAATTAATTATATATTTCACACTTGTGCTTGTTGAATCAAACGCTACCTTAGCGCTGGCTGACTGGCCATTTATAAAGCGCCTTTTCGAGCCTAGGAGTTATTTCTTTCCTCTGAGTTGTTTGGTAGTTTTTCAGTTGCTCATTTTTGTCGTGTAACGCTAGTTAGCCACATTTTTCGGTGCATCATCAGTAGTTATGAGATTTAGTCAAGTGGGAAATATCACTGATACCAAGTCGTATTATAATTATTAGATCAACTACCAGTTGAATAAGTGCTTTACAGATTATAATATACCTAAACGTATGCGGAAGTAGAAAATAGTACCTATCTGGATCTTTTTTTCTTTTTTAAAAAAAGTTGATTACAAAGAGCGAGCATCAAAGTTTCACCGATATCCAATTACCCATTCTAATTATCATATCGCCACTGTCCCATGGTAGATAAATGCCATCTGATCCGATAGGTGATAAAACTGTTTGATTTGCTAACAACTAATATTTTATTGCTGTTTTTCGGCCATAAAATATACATACACTCCAAGGTCACGTCATCACTTACACTTTGCCGGTACTGAGTTTGACCCTCCTTTCCCTTCAGAACTGCCTTAATTCCTAAAGGCATATAGTCAACCATAGCCTGGGAGCATTTCTTGGAGATTTTGGTCCATGTTGACATAACATTACACATTTGCTGCAGATTTCCCTGCTGCATATCCATTATTTGAATCTCCTTTTCCATCAGATCCCGAAGTTGCTCAGTTGGATTGAAATCTGCCGACTGTGGAAACCATTTCAAGTCATTGTCATGTTAAATAAACAAGTTTGAACTTTGTGGTATAGTGTGTTATCCTGGAAACAGCCATCAGAAGATTCATACACTATGATCATAAAGGGATGGACATGGTCAGCAACAATAATCAGATAGATTGTTGCAGTTAAGCAGTTCTCAGCTGGTATTAAGAGGTCCAGAGTGTGCCATGAAAATAGCCCCTACAGCATTATACCACTGTCAGTGTGAACAGTTGGTACAAGGCAGAATGGATCCATGCTGTTTATGGCAAATCTTGACCCCAACGTCTCAGCAGAAATCAAAACACATTAAACCAGGCAACATATTTCCAGTGTTTTGTTGTCCAATTTTGGTGAGCCCATGCAAATCGGAGCCTCATTACCTTTCTGATGCTAAAGGACTATTCTGTTCTATTATTGTGTGAATGCTATGAGGCATTCACACTAGTGAGTTCCTGTTTCTCTTTATTCTTTATTATTCTAGTTAGATATTTAAGTTAATGAGCAACTGAGGACGTGTACCTAATGAAGTGGCCAGTGGGCGTACCAGTTAGACAAAATGCAGTCAGATTAAGTAAACGTCTTAACAAATACACCATTTCAGCACAAGTACTTTTAAGTTTGTGTTGTATCATAGACCAGTAAAACCCTGCTGTACATGATACACGCACAATAAAGTGGAATGCATATGTATTTGAGTACACAATCAAGAGTTTGATGTGTGTGTGTGTGTGTGTGTGTGTGTGTGTGTGTGTGTATATAAATATTTATGTAATGAAAACACCTCCTTCTGTCAAACAGATAAATAACAAACAAATATTTGCCCTTAACAATTACAGCATGAGATATCACTTTATATTGCAGATGTATGCATGCTGACAGAGCACTGAGGGAGCAACAAAATGGATACACACACACACAAACAGCAGTTTTCTTTTCACCACACATTAAAAGCTCTGTAGTTTGTTCACTAGTTTCACATAGAAGATAAGGAACATTGCTTGTAGGCACTAACTAATAATAAAACATCATAGTTTTTAATTAGCTTTATGTTCATCGTGTGTTTCATCGTACTGTCAGTGTGTACCAAAGGCTATGGCTGGCACCACCGTGATTAATAAACCCTTCAGCCCAGAGGAGACCCGGAGGATTGTGCATCATTTGCAGCAGCCTGCAGTTTTCCTGAACATGACCTGTGACTGGCCTGTTCTCCACTGGACAACAGAGCATCTGTCAAGCTGTCTTGGTGACAGACTCATCCGGTTTAGACTTGGGAGAAAAGAGAAGACAAACGGTAAGTAATTCAACGTGTTGAATTAATTTATGTGGAATTACTCACCTGGATTAAACATTCACAATGAAATTTATGTGACCAAAAAGATGAAATTCAGTTTCCCACAAGCACCCCTATCAGGCTTAAGCTGTTTTATTAGATATTGCATATTTAGTAAGCTGTAATAAAACATTTCAAAAAAGTAATATCTTAAAGGAAAACTCAGTTGTTGCTTCATCGACCTGTTACAAATCTGGGGCTGTCTTATTTTTTCCTCTCTAATGGATTTTGATGATTTCGGATGCTGTAACTAAAATTCTGTTTATGAACATAAAATGAAAGAAGACAGAAATGTGAATCCAGAATGGTGCTGTTAAAATACAAGATTGTGATTATCTATTTCTGTTGAGAAATAATTGATGACAGTTTTAAATTGAGGTTGTTTTTTTTTTAGTTCCTTATTTTGTGTGAGCTTATGGAAACTTGTATAGCATTTCAAACAATTTCCAATGAGTGAAATAAAGGATAGCAGGCTGTTTAAGGATGTGATTTATAATGTCTTACAAATGAAAAACACACTGAGGGTCTTTGTTTTTGAGCATCTGCTGTGTTTTGCCCCCAGTGTGGCTCTGAAACGGCTACGGTAATGATTCTTTCTCTGATAAATGACAGAGAGTATGCCCTCTGATAAAAGCTGGCTAATTAGATTTCTAAATCATCTTTTTTTTTAATAGCTGCAACAGCTTACAGGTTGGGCATTTCTCATCACGCATTCTAAATGTCATCACTCAACCATAGACACACCTTGTTTATGAAAAAATAAATAAATAAATCACTACAACTGTGATTTATTTTTCCTGTTGAAGGAAAAAAATTCAGTTCTCTTAATGTAGAGTCTTGTGAAAACAAGTTTCATCAAGACTCAATGCGGTCCTGTGAAAAACTAAGTCCACCCCACAATCTAGTAGCTTGTATAACCACATTCAGCAGCAACAGCCTAAACCTAATTGTTTTCTGTATGATTTTTATTAGGCTTCCAAATTTTTGTGCAGCAAAATCTACTCTTCTTTACAACGTTACTTGAGTTCATTGAGGTTTGCTGGCATTTGTTTATGCACAGCTCTCATAAGGTCCCACCACAGCATTTCAGTTGAGTTGAGGTCTAGACTTTGGACTATTACAGTATCTTAGCTTGTTTTGTTTTTCAGCTTGGGATCATTGTCCTGCTGGATTATCCAGTATCAGCAGAGCTTTAGCTGTTGGACAGTTGGCCTCACGTTTGACTCTAGAAAACCAAATCCTCAACAGAGAAGAGGCTTTCTTCTAGAAAATCTCCCAAACAATCCGTATTTGTTCCATCTGTTTCTAATTGTACTGCTGCAAACTTTAACATTCAGCGTGCTGACTGAGGCCTGTCTGGGATGTGGCTCTTGGGTTGTTTTTTTACCGGTCAGGCGTAAAAGGCTGATCGGGTATTGAGTGGGCAGGTGGGTGGGTGGCGTTGACATGCAACTTTGTAAACACAATAACTTGACAAACGTGGGGACATAGGATTTTCAAATTGATACCATAGGTCCATCGACTAAAAATCTCGAACAAGTTTGAATCTCGGTGGTCGAGATTTTTTTTTTTCTGTATTTTTTTAAAATCTTTTGTTTGCGATAACTCAAGGAAGATGTCACCTAGGATTTAAAAATTGATACAATAGGTGCAGGAGGATTACTACGAGTTTGAGGGATATCACTGGCAGCTGTCAGTATTTGTGCAGTTTCTCTGAGTGTTGCAGTCTTACCTTGTGGGAAATTTGTCAGGACATTCACTCCTGGGAAGATTGCAGCATTGCATTAACACACCTGAATGTTCCAGACCAGCAGCCTGTCAAAACTCCTACTTTATGGAGGTGATTACGCTTGATAAACATCAGTTAAGCTGCCGTTCTGTGGCTATACATCTACTTAAACCAAAGTTTAAGTAGATATATACTTAAACCAGAGTTTTAACAGTTACTGGAATAGAAACTATTAGGAAAACTACAGCTTCCTACAGTCCTGTGAAAATTTTGTTTTTCACAGGACTGTAGATCAGTTGAACTGTTTCACTAAAACTGTACAAAACCTTTAACTAATTATTGTCCTGTCTGTGTTTATTGTTATTTTCTCAGCTGCGGCTCCTCTTTTCGAGACCCAGTGTTCCTACGTGGAGGCCAGTGTAGCTCAGTTTCTCAGCTGGACTCGGGGTCAGTCTGGAACAGACATGGGGCCTTTTTCTGAATACTCCTACTCAGAGTATTGGGCTTATGCTGACTACAAATATATTGCCATGCTGTTTCAAGATCAGCCTTTCATGTTTGAGGTAACCATCCTGCTACATGCATATTGATATGTAACATAAGTTATCTTATGTTAAATATCTGAGATATTTAATTGCCATTGAAACTAAAGGGCACTGAAAAAGACTACAGCACCCTTAAATGTTATTGTTTTTGTGGGGGTTTTTTGGTCAGGTTATTTTATCAGGTTCAATATCCAAGAAGGCAAGATTAAAACAAATTAAACTTAACTCAAATTTGAGGCCTCGGTGCTGCAAAAAGTATTGCAGGGATCCATTCTTCACTATATTGATTGCACTCCAAAAATGTTCTAATTTTAAGTATTTGGTTTTTTTTAGTTTTTTTTTTTTAGTTAAATTAGTAAGTTAAATAGTTTTTCCTAAGCATGTAGGCTGTTGAAATATTGAAAACACAACATTTGACCTAATGTATCTGGCTACCAGAATATTAAGAGAACAGGATTTGCTCCCAGGGAGTCACAGCATAATCTTTTTATTAGTCTGACTCAGAGCTTGCTTTCTAATATATCCCAACGGTGGTGGATGGGGTTGTGTGTCCAGACAAGCCACTTAGTGTGAAGCGGGCATGCAGGGACACTGCCAGCTACACACATTGGCAAAAAATCTTCTTCCTTAGCTCACACCTTAGGTCCGTTCCTTCTCGAGCAATACAGAAACACTGACCAAATGTTACGTATTGAGCAAAGAGATTAATGTAACAAGAGAAGCACAACAAATAATAAAAGAGCTCAGATTTAGTTGTGTTTTGATTGTATTGATGCTGAAGCCATAAAATATGTCAGACCTGCAGTTGTATCCCATACACTGTGTAGTGTGAGTATTTCTATAGCACATGTGGAAGACTGCATATCTATGACCAAATGTTTGACATCATATACAGTCTAAGCAGTATACATTTTATTTACAATAATAATAAAGGTTTAATTTAAAATGTTTCATACTATAAGCTCCTTATCCCTTTGTAAGAAACTGAAATTAACAAGTGATTAAAATGAAAGGGTCAAAATAACTCTCGTTTTCATTATATTCTCATATTGTTTCCCCTTGTTTTGACATTTTCAATTAAAATGTCAAGCTTTTGTGATGGCAGCTTTATACTAGCTGCTATTCTCATCATCTGGCCAGTAAAGACATAAAAGTGCCATCCTTTCTTGAGCCACTGCTGCAAATTTATTTCATTTTTATCTCGGTGATAAATTTATATTGGGTATCCACCTCCAATTATTACCTCCTGACATTCATGCCTTTGAGACAGACAGACAGCTTTTTGCAGGATAAATGGTGCTGGCAAAAAGGCTGCCTGAAGGCTAGATTGACCAGACTGTCACAGCTTACAGCTGCCTGCATGTATGGTAATGACTTCATTATTCAGGATGCCGGTGTGATTGCTACACCTTTGTGTCCTGACGGCACATGATTGACAGAGTAGTTTTCCTTGAAAGATGACAAATGCCGTTGCTTGGTTTCTCTACTCAGGGACCTCCATTGGTCACTTATAATAGGCCCTGTCATTGTAGCTGATGAGGCTGGGTTACGTCTGTGAGCCTATAGGAGAGTTGCGACAGTTGTGAAAATGCGAATCTCTTTTCCATGTCACGTTATTAAAGAAAGCACCAAAACTGCAATCTAAAAATCGTAAACAGTCGTTTATACACACAGTATTTTGGATTGATACGTGGCGGTGGAATGTGTGTGTGTTGCAGCATGTAAAATGGTCCGAGTTTGGTTTTGAGGGGCGTAATGGGAGAGAGAGCACCTTATGGATCGGCACAGAGGGAGCCAACACGCCATGCCACCTGGACTCTTACGGCTGTAACCTTGTACTGCAGGTACAAGGACGGTAAGACGAATCGCTACCTGTGTTGATGCTTTATGTGCTCCTCAGTAACCAGATGATAAGCTAAATCCATACATATGTACAACATGAGACTGGAAAAGCAAAATTGGGCTATATGAGGTAGTTTAAATGGTACTTGAACTCTGACATTTGTGGGGGGGTTTTTGTTTTGTTTTGTTTTTTTTTTTGGAGCCACAAGTGAGAGAGGTGATAGCTGATAACAAGGCACTTCAGGCTAACAGGATCAAGCTGTGTTCATAAACTCCACGATCGTTATGTGCACAGAGACCTGCTCATTACTGCTAAGTAAAACAGCCATCAACAGCACTAAATGGCCGAGTGGTCTCAGGAATTGTTTATTGACAGGAATCGGCAGAGGTGAACAAATCTTTCAGTCAGAGTGGCCATGCTGCCAACGTTCCATAGAGACAAAAAAACAAGCGTTTTGGTCTTTTGGGGGGTTTTTGCTTTGGTTTTTTTCAGCTGCTTGGTTATGTACATACATACTTGTGTTCCTGTGCTCTCAGGTGACTGAAAAATCTTGTGATTAAGATTTATATATAATAATGATGATGATAATAATAATTCTTCAATTTTAATCACACAAATTACACATATGCAGTGAAACTTGATCGAGTTCTCAGCAAACGGTGCATTTTTTTTAGTATAACTGATGAATGTCCCTTTTTTTGTGTTTAAAGATTCTACATTTGGAAAATGTGGATCTATTTTCTAATGGGCCTGTCTGAAATGGAACTCCTGTTTGTCATTGTTTCATTGTCTCTTACATTTGAGAGCGTTGCTTCAACTTGCATCCAAGGTTTTGATTATGTTGCAAAAATGTTTCACAAAACAGGTTGGGTAAAACTAGGGTGTAAGTATGAGTAACTATGAGTCATGCAAATAGTTTGGTGTTCTGTAATGTGAAGCTAGCCCAAAAAGTGTTGCAATGCGAGATAGACACACTGTCTGGGTCTGTAGTCGAGTTTAACACCAGTCGAACATTTATTTTATCGACACATTTCTCGTTACAAAAAGACGTGAACGTTCATTTTCAAATTGGGTGACAGAAAAAGTTTGCAGTGAGAGATACTCACTGTCAGGTGTGAAATAAAAAGTGACACTGTCCTGTCATACCTGTGCACTTAATGGGGAGAAGCTGTAGCTGAGCTGTGAGAAGTTTCAGGATTTCATAAATCCACGTCTGTGTCTCACCCCTCTGGTGGTTGTGGAAGTTTTCTGCCTGTTAAGCACTTAGGTCTTCTGCAACACTGGAGGTGCAGACTACTGTAAATGCTGACACGGAGTGCGAGTTGTCCTCTGCCCTCTGAAAAAGAGTAGATTTGTCACAGAGCTTGCTAGAGAGGGTAGGAAATGAAGACGGAGGGCGAGACGCTTTATGGGGTTCTGTGAGTCAAGAAATATAAGGGAAAAGGTCTTCCTTATCTCACTGCACTGTTCTTCCAGAGAGCAACGGTTATATCTCACCGCTTGTAATTGGGTCTTGAGTTATTTTATTTGGTATTGATCTCTAATGGAATGAAATCCAGCTCGAGCGCTCCTTTGACACCACTGATCTTTAAAAAATAAAATGGCATTCATTGATTTCATGACATTTGTGTGAGTGGTGGGTCATAGCACCGGAAAACAATCATGGCAGTGGAGTACTTTACATTCTCTTTTTTCTTTTTTTTTAAAGTTTAATTTTCATGTTAGAGAAAATAGAGTTGTTTCACAGCGATGGATTTGTAGCTGGCCGTGTCAGCTTTTGTTGTCTCCCAGAATAAGAAGGGCTTTCAACGTTGGATCTTTTTAATTAACAGATATTGGATATATGGATCTTTACAGCGATATATTCAGAAAAATAATCTACGCTTTATTTTTTTATTTTCTTTATTATTGTTCACTGTAGCGCAAAGTAAATGATATTAAGACCATTTCTTCCTCTTTTAATGATTAGCATTTTTTGTGCTAAATTTACAGTATATCTAGTTAATATCTGTTAACAGTTTTTAATATTGATAGCTTTTTATCAGTGTTTTATTTGCAGGCTTGGAAAGCTGAATAGATGGTCTACAAAAGCCTCTCAACCTCAAATTACAGCATAAAAAGTCATCGATTAACACCCCATGACTGACCAGACAAGAGTTCATTTCTAGCATTACTCTTTGAGAATTCTTTTAATCTAAAGTCATATTTAACCATTTTGTTGATGTGTCCTATATGCAGGAAGCGCTGGCACCTCTTTCCCCCAGAGGATACAGCTAAGCTTTACCCAACTAGAATCCCCTATGAAGAGTCCAGTGTCTTCAGCCAGGTCGCTGTTCTTCATCCTGACCTGAGGAGATTCCCTGCCTTCCAAGGTGCCAGTGAACACACCGTCACTCTACAGCCTGGACAGGTCAGAAATTATGATGACATCATGTCTATAGAGATCGTTGATGAATATTTTTCTCTATATTTTTTTTTTTTGTAAAGTAATTAATAAAGTAAATAATCATCAGTGTTATTAAAAATGAAAACGGAAATTAATTTTTTTGTAGCCCTGAGAGAGCGCTATCGAGATGCTTATAAACCCAAGACATACTCTAAACACATTAATAAGAAGAATACAAAAATACTGTTTAGCCTTAGTCTCTGTATGATTTATACCTAACGGTGCTCTGACACCTCTTTGTTTGAATTAAATCAGGTGCATTTTTTTCAGACTATAGAAAAACCAGAGTGATTTAGTAAAGTCTGAAGTTATGCAATGCTGTGGCTCTACATTTATATGATGAAGTGCTCGTGACACAGAAGCAGTAACCATAAAATATAACTTTATTGGTCCTTAAGCAGTGAACATGTAAAAGTAGACTGAACAGTGAGATTTATTTGTCTTGGTGTCCTCCATAAAAGCTTGAAGCAAGGCAACGGTCGTGACTTGTGTCCCAATTAAAGTCAGGCATCCACAGTTATACTGGATCACCTTCAACAGACTGTTGTTCCTATGGTGATGAAAGCGAAAGGTTAAGTAGCGTTATCACTCTTGATATAACTGGGTCAAGTCCAGGCCAATAGGCCTGATAAATCAGTCAGGTTTGTGTCATGTGCTCAGCCAAAGATGTGACTGAGGTTTTGTGGCTTTCATGAAGGTAATTTTCATACGTGTCCTCCTTTGATTATAAATAATTGTAAAGGTGCTCCTGCATGAAGGTCATCCTTTTTCACCTTGTTTCAGATTGTAGACATACTGTTTGTTTGTTTCTTTCTTTTAAAAAACAGTCGAAATGGACACAGAGCAATTATAATTGTTGCTCCTATCAGCAACAAAAAGCAAGCTGTCAGTTAGCTGTGAAGTGATTTATAGGTCAAGGAGCTTTATTGTTTAATGGTGGCGTGGTGGTTAGCACTGTTGCCTCATGGCAAGAAGGTCCTGAGTTCAACTCCACCATCTGGCCAGGGCCTTTCTGTGTGGAGTTCGCGCGCGTGTGCTCTGGCTTCCTCCCACAGTTCAAAGACATGCAATTAGTGTAGTTAGGTTAAACGATGATTCTAAATTGCCCATAGGCATGAATGTGAGTTCAAATGGTTGCCTGTCTCTCTGTGTTAGCCCTGCGATAGACTGACGACCTGTCCAGGGTGTACCCCGCCTGTCGCCCTATGACAGCTGGGATAGGCTCCAGCCCCCCTCAACCCTTATAAGGATAAGTGGAAGAGAATGGATGGATGTTATTCTGATCAAAACATCTTAAATTGAATTTCTTAGAATCATCTTATCTGCAAACATTATGACGGTAGTCAGTCTGGCAGTCAGAGCCAGTTGAATATAGAAAATTTGGTTTCTTAGCTATCAAAAGTGTCTCAGGGTTTATTTACTAAATGAAGTGACTTTAATGTAGTCATTCAGTCACACAGTAATGAGTACTTGTATGTAGGAGGTGAATAATCACCTTAACCCCAGTCAAGCTGGTTTTCATTTGTCTTCTTGAGTCTTCTGCAGCTGTTCACTTTAATAACCTTGACCTCTTCCAGTCAGTATTGCAGCAAGCTTTGGTCTGACCTTTTATATGCAGCTGACAGCTCTGAGTTTATGTTTATGCTTCAAAGAAAACCTGTAAATGCTTCAACTGTTTAGACAGAATGAATAGTTTGAATATCTACCACAGTCTCCTCAAAGATGGCTCCACCTCTGCAAATCAAATTAAAAGACAGCTCATTTCTCTTGTCCTGTCAGGCAGCAGGCCACAGTCGAATCAAGACTGCTGTGGAGCCGGGGAATCAATAAGCATTCTTTTTTCTTTCTTTTTTTTTAACTGACTCACTGTATGAATGGATGAACCATTAACAGCAAAGGGGGAAAGGTTTATGCTGCCATCTAGTGGATATGTGCAGTCATGTATTTCCTAGTATTTAGGAAGATGAAAGAAAAAGAGTGGGAGCTGTACCTTGCCATTACTGATAAGTTTCTGAAGACTTTATCTTCTTTGCACAGGTGCTCTATGTCCCCAGGCACTGGTGGCATTATGTAGAGTCAGTGGATCCTATCACCGTCAGTGTCAACTCCTGGATTGAGCTGGTAAGCAGCATCATATCTCTTTCATCCTGAGCTCACCAAAAACTCCCCAAAATGACACAATATCATATATATTCCAAACATTTCAGAGTAGATGGCAAGTAATTATCCCGAAGATGTTGATTCATGTTGTATTAAGTCCTCTCAGATTAAGGCTCCTCGCGTTTTTGAGTAATGAACAGGACTGGCAGTAAAGTGTTTCCTGTCATTATGATGAGTGTACGTATATGAAAGGGCATGAAAAAAGGCTCCCTGCTGCAAGACAAATGTTGATTCGGAGATTTGCCCCGCTCTAGTTGTTTTCTGCCAAGGTCACAGACACAAACTATTTTTTTCTTATCAGTGATGGTAATCATGTGTGTTCCTTCTCGGCTCTCTGCTTCTACACAGGAAGTGGATGACATCGCCAGAGTTGGTGAGGCTGTGACTAAGACAGTTGTCTGCGCCATTAAAAATGCTCGAAGTGATGACAACACTGACAACTGGCTCAACCCCACTGAGGTAACGAGTAATTACTCTTTGATATTAATTACTGTGTCAGTTCAAAAGCTGTCTTCTTACACCTACTTCTGGCTTGTAGATGCCCTGAGGTGTCATATTCTGATCTAGTCCAAAAAATGTAGTCATCTCTGAAGGAGTAACAGGTTTTTGTTGCTTTTTCACAAAATGAAAATGAAATGCTTCACTGCTTCATTCACTGTTCTTTGTTGCTGTGTAGGGAATTATTTAGTGAGCAATAGTGTGTCAAAGGGCAAAATAGGAATCCAAATTTGGTTGCTCCTCATTCGGTCCCTTTTATCCATGATGATTTTATAGCTGTTGACCTTCAATTGAACTACAGACAGATGATGATAAAACCCGAACCTTTGTCTTCCACAGTGAGATGTTCTCTTATCTCTCTTTAGCTTTGGGGGGTAGGGGTCTGCTGACCTGCTTTGTTTCCAATTGCCCCCTTAGAAGGAAAGGTCACTGCAAATCAATATAGAATCACTCTCAGTAATGATCTTCATCCTGTGATAAAAGGCTCTCATTCTGAGGGCACTAGTTTCTTCCAGGATAACACTGTCTACAGTTACAGGGGACGAAAGGCTGATTAATAGTTTGAATATAAAAATTGATGAGAATTAAATGATAACTAGGTTGAGTCAACACATCTCAACCTAGCTGAAAGCCAATTAGATTTTTTGGACCAGCATGTTAGGCAACACCCTCCATCAAATAACCAGATGACAGAATATCTACCGGTGGGGGGTTGACCTTACAGCCTTCGAGTAGAGTCTCACACACTTGAAGCCTTGGAGTTCTTATTAAGGCATTTCATTGTTTTCCTTTATTTTCCACTCATCTGTATATCTGGATGATCCCATTGTTTTGTAAAATTAACTGAAGCTACTGAAGTTGATGCTTGTTCCTGAGTCATCAGCCGTGGTAAATAGGAAGTACACCTTCTGTCAGTTTTAAGGTTTTATGTATGAGAAATTAATAAAAATCATCTGGTTCTTAACAAGGCTTAGATAAATACAACCTCAGATGATCTGTGAAACATGTCATAAATTACATATTATACTGTCATTAACAAAAGTAAGCCAAAAAACTAAGGACACCATTACTGCTTCCATAGGAATTAAGAGGGTAAGCAGCAGCCAGGTACTGCTAATCAAATGCACTTGATTAACTGATGATCATTTTGGAAGTTTGCTGGTCTGGGGGTGTTCAGGTGTGTATTAACACAATGCCAAGGATGAATGACATGATCTGAAAATGAGCTGAGAAGCAACTGTTGACTGACTTTCCATCAGTCCAGGAAGGATTATAAGGTAATTTCCGCACACTATGAAGTCCATTCTGCACTGACAGATTATTCACAAGTAGAAAACATTTAAGACAGCTGCCAGTCTTACCAGGAGTGAACGTCCCAGCAAATTCACCCCAAGGTCAGACTGTGCAATTCTAAGAAACTGCAATAAGCCCAAGAGCTCCATCTCAGACTCTATGGGCCTCAGTTAGCAAGTTAAATGTTAAAGTTCCTGACAGTGCAATTTGAAAAAGACTGAACAAGTATGGCTCTTTTGGGAGTGTTGCCAGGAGGAAGATTCTTCTCTCCATCTACAAAAGAAAGGCTGAAAAAGAAAAGAATCACGATCGAGTCAAAGTCCAGACCTCACCCCAATTGAAATGCTGTGGTGGGACCTTTAGAGAGCTGTGCATGAAAAAAATGTCCACAGTCCTCAATGAACTGAAGCAACATCGTAAAGAGGAGTGGGCCAAGATTCCTCAAATTCCTCCATTTTCCTGTTTTGACTTTCAGTGAGAGAGAGAGAGACCAAAAAAGTCATACAGAAAAGGATTACTTCAAATTATTGCTGCTAAAAGTGGGTGTAGCAGCTACTGCATCATGGAGTGTACTCAGTATTTTATGTACTGCTTTTGGCATATCTTGATGCATGCCCAATCATCCAGGTAAGTAAATCCCTAAAGGTTGATTCTGTTCATCTGGATGTAGCATTTTCAGTGGGAGAAACGTTTCATCACTCCTCCAAGTGACTTCTTCAGACTGCTTTTGGCATAGTTTTTTGTAAAATTTGTATAATGATACGGTGTTGTGTATTGCTGTTCATCTGAGGTTGTGTTTACCTCATTTTTATGATCTGATAATAACTAGTTAATGTTTTATTATGTCCTAAAACCAGAGAATTAGGTGTACTTTGTTTTTTACCATGTGTTACATTTCTAAAATAACCCCTGGTCTGCTTGATCTTCTGTGAGGCCACCAAAAGGACGCACTGCAACTCAGCGGGTTTTAAAACTTT
>VVHJ01046087.1:0-25781 GCA_015107715.1 Tylochromis polylepis
TACCATTTGCAATTTGCAACTCCTCCCAGATTTCACAGAGTGATTTTCTCTCTTGCAAAAGGCGAATCAGCCAGGATTCTGCAAGAAGAAATCTCTACCTTGCTATCAAAGGGAACAATACGAGAAATACCCCGGAAGCAGAGCCAATGCGGCTTTTACTCAAAGTATTTTCTTGTGCCCAAGAAGGGAGGGGGACTGCGTCCGATACTGGACCTAAGGGCACTAGCTCAGCATCTGAGGTCATTCAGGTCAAATTCAGAATGCTGACAACCACCACTCTGCTGCATGTAGTGCACCCAGGTGATTGGTTTACATCAATAGACCTGAAGGACGCATATTTTCACTTCCCTATTTACCCGCCTCACAGAAAATTCGTGCGATTTGCGTTTCAGGGCAGAATGTATGAGTACCAGGTCTTGCCATTTGGTCTCTCACTGAGCCCTCGGGTATTAGTGAAATGCACAGAGGCGGTCATAGCTCCACTGAAGAGGCGGGGCATCTGCATAGCAACATACATAGACGATTTGCTGCTGCTATTAGAGTCCGAAATAATGGGAAGAGAGCACACCAGGTTGACAGTGGATCACTTAATGGCTCTGGGTTTCACCATAAACTACGAAAAGAGTGTCCTGCAGCCAACTCAGGCCATCTCTTGCATAGGAATAGCTCTAAACTCCACCTCGTACAGAGCGTGTCTCTCTGTAGACAGAGTGGGAAAAATGCTAACACATGCGAGCATTTTTCAGGTTGGGAGATATCTCCCATTCAGACGATGCCTGCAGATGCTGGGATTAATGGCGTCTTCACTGGCGGTCATCCCACTAGGCAGATTGCATATGAGGGAGTTTCAGCCATGGGTTGCATCACTGAGTTGAGACTGAGTCGAAAGCGCCATACCCACCATATCAGAGTGACAGCAGACTGGGCTGCGGCATTCCACTACAGGAGAAATCCCACATTTCTCACTCAGGGGGTGTCACTTGGGGCTGTCACAGCCAAGAAGGTGGTGACCACGGACGCGATTCTCACGGGCTGGGTTGCCACTCATGAGGGCAGAGCAGTGAGCAGCAACTAGGAGTCACGACAGAGGGGTGCTCACATAAACTGGCTAGAATTGCTAGCAGCGTTTCTAGCGCTGAGACCCGCTTTGGCCAGCCACAGGTCGACCTGTTTGCCTCGACGGAGAACACTCAGTGTCCACTGTATTTCTCCCTGAGGGACCAGGAGGCTCCGCCAGGGGTAGACGCATTAGCTCACAAATGACCACATGCTCTGCTTTATGTGTTCCCTCTGCTGGCTTTAATTTCTCCCACTCTAACCAGAGTGAGAGAGAGAGGGGGCTAACAATGATATTGATTGCCCCAAGGTGGAGGAAGTCCCATTGGTTAGCGGAGATTATGCCCCTTTTGTGGCGCAAACCTTGACCTCTCCCTCCCTGGCGAGACCTAGTCTCACCAGATCACCCTCTTTGCACGAAGCGAAGAAGAGGTGAGCTTATCTTGAATGACAGGTGATGCTGCATCACACCCTTTCATAGGGAGGAGGGTGGCCCCTCCCTGACGCAGGCGTCACGACTGCCAGCCAATGCTGGCTGGAGTAATGACATAAATGATTCTGAGGACAACGCTGAGAGAGCATTCCCCATAGTGAGACACCTCACTCATGTTATCAGAGAACGGGGGTTACGGAATAGAATAACCTCAAGTTTTGCAAAGTAAGTAGAAAAACTTGGTATTCCATACTGAATTCAATGCAAGTGTAAACCCTATGGTTTATATGGTGTGCATATAAAATGTGCCTATTTTATATTAATTTCTGTTTACTTAAAACTATCAACTGTTTTGTAACATCTCATTTTGTTGAATTTTCATGCATTGTCTACCCTGTTTTTCCTACTCTTTGTTCTGGCTCATTTATGCTTAAAACAGTTCTAAATCCAGTTACAACTGCTGAGGTAAAATTGTAATGCTTGAAAATTTTTGACTTTTGGGTTTCATAAAGCAAATTTTTGGTAATTTGAGACTACGTAATAGATGCAAACACATATTTCTCATGCATAGCACAGATATCAGAGAAGTTCCCAGATCTCTGTAGCACCCATATGACCCATTCCATATGTGACTATAAAAGTTATCAAGCTGTTTGGCCATTCTTTGCCTCGCTGAGCTGATTGCAGCGGAAATCTGAGTAAATAACTAGTGTGAAGAAGCATTTCTCTGCAAATTCTACCACAAAGTGCAGTTAAAGTCTCAAACTCTTATTCAAGTCCTGCATTTGGCAAAGCTTTTTGCCAGCTCTTTGGTTGGGGAAGATTGGTGTGTACATGGTAATGTGTGCAGATAGTAATGAGATATAGCAGGAGTCCTGGGATTAAAACATGTAAAACCTTTAAATTACACATAAACTGCAATGATCGTGACCAGCATTTGTTAAGTCATGGTTCTTTGTCTGTATGTTTTTATTGTACTCCCAAAGAGCAAAAGCATTTCTAATTGTTCATTACAAAGTCAAATCATGGCCGCCTTTATGGGTCATTTACCCAGTTAAACTGATCTGCCGACACGTGGAAGCTCTTGCTGTGAAAACCACTTGATTGATTATAGAAGTGCTTCTAAATTTACTTCTGATTTCCCCCAAGAGAGTTAGGCAGGCTTAAAAAAAGTAGCATTTAACAGTAGCCCAAGGCAGCATTTATTTTTATACATTACTATAATGACTGTACCATACTGACAATTCAGTAGGGTTGAAATGTGCTGAATGACACAGTGACACTTGTTTCTACACATCAGTGGGCTGGACAGAGATTGTGTTAGGGTCATAGTGGGAGACTAGTACAGTCTGAAGTGCTTCCCTCATTAACCACGAAAAGGGAAAAAGTGCAAATCTGTCTTGTCCCACTCATCTTCCACTCATAAAAATCTAAAACTCTCAAACAATGGCATTTTTAATGTACTAATTTCTGAAATAATAATAATAATAATAATAATAATAATAATAATAATAATAATGATCACCATTGTGGAAGTCTAAATGTCCTGCATGTGTGTGTACTGCAGTACACCATTGCAATATAAAGTGCATCTGGAAAGTATTCATGGCATGTTGCTTGTTCCATATGTCATGTGATGTTTTTCCAAAATCGATTAAATTTATTTCCCCACCACAAAATTCTAAACACAATACCCCATAAGTGAAGCAAAAATTAGCTTGACATTCTTGGAAATTTATTAAAAATTTTATTTTATATATATATATATAAAATAGCATTATACCTATAAGTGAATACCTTCTTGAAGAACCTTTGGCAGCAATTACAGTCTCATGGTTTTTTTTTTTTTGAGTGTTATGCTACAAGCTTGGTACACCTATTTTTGGGCAGTTTCTCCCATTCTTCTTTGCAGAACTTCTCAAGCACCATTTTCAGATCTCTCCAGAGATGTTCAGTCAGTTTCAAGTGTGGGCTCTGGCTGGACTACTCAAAGACATTCGCAAAATGAAACCACTCAGTTGTTATCTTGACTGTGTGCTTAGGGTCGTTGTCCTGTTGATAGATGAACCTTCACCTCAGCCTGAGGTCCAGAGTGCTGTGGAGCAAGTTATCATCAAGGATGTCTGTACATTCTTGCATGTATCTTTCCCTTGACCCCATCTTTGTGCCAGAACTGTAGTATCTGACAGCCTGAGATAAAATCACAATAACAACTCTGTTTCTCAATGGTGCTTGTCCTTTGTTTCTAAATGTACTCAGTAGGTGGTAAAGTTAATTTTACAAAGAATAATGGTGCATCAGAGTATCCAGGTACATTCACTCCAGTATAGATCAGTGGAACTGTGTGAAGTATCGTAAACTGGTAAAATTAGCTACTGTGTCGCCTGTGAATTCATGTGACAAGCACATGACTTGGAAAAAAAAAAACACTGCTCCATGATGCTAGAGGTCAAAAATTCCACAGAGAACAATTAAAGGCAACCAGTACAGTTTTACACACAATTTAAGATCAACCTCCACAATCTCTATAAAAATCCAGACTATGAAGAAGCAGAAATTTTAGTAACAGTATCTTTAAGGAGGGCAAGGGCAAGATAACCTGAAACCTGTACCCTGAATGGTACTTCTTAAAACAGATTGATCTCAGTAAACTGATATCATTATGTGATTGTTTGATTCTTCATCTGAAGCACTTGATCATGTTACTGAAGCAAAGCTCAGTAAAATTGGTCTCAAATTAATTTGAACATCTGGCAAAAATCACTTTCCCTAGTGCAACAGTGAGCAATATAGTGGTGAAATTTTCAGTCTCTCTTCATCATTTCCCATGATCCTATGATGTAATATGTAATTAAATAGCTTTCTTGCAGTTCAAAAGCACTTTATGGCTTTGTGATCATAGGTGGCAAACTAAGAGTTGCTTATGTAATCTGTCCAGCTATTAAAAGAAAATCTTTTTTGCTCCAAAACACATTTGTTTTATACACATATGCTCATGTTTATTAGTTTATTAGCCAATGTATTATTAGTAGTAGAAGTAGTTGTAGTAGTAGTATTGATATTAATACAGCTACTGTAATAATAAATTATAGTAAGTAAAAGTTACTTGATGAGTAAATCATCCTCACAGCCTATTCTTTCTAATTTGTATTTGAATGTGTTGTAATCGAATCTGCAATATAAAAGACAATTCAAAATCCATACAAAATTGGAATAATATCCCATCGTATGTCACACAGAAACAATTTTTTTTCTCGGTGATTACTCAATTAATGAATGTGTTCCATAGCTATAAAAAACAGTAAAATCACTTAAGTGGATGGTAGGATCCAATTTTATTTCATTTGTCACAGCAAAGTCTACAGATGCTTCATTTTTCTTTCATGTCACGTTGCTGACAGACAAAAAACAAAATATTAGAACTGTCTAGGGGTCTAAACACCTCTACAGGCAGCTGTTACTGATGTTGCTCTATTACATTTGCTGTGTTGTTCTTATTCTTTCTATAGGAATATATTATTTGACTTTTTTTATTCATATAGAAAACAAACCAAATTGTAGGTATCATGGAGTCATATATTTTCAGTAAGGCTACAATGGTATTTGCAAGCTGAACTTTTTTTTTTTTAAAGCTGTCTAAGGCATCAGCAGTAAGTGTTAGATGTTATGTCAGAGCCTCATAATCAAAGAGAAAGAACTTCTTTTAGATGCACTACTTTGCACAGATGTTGAACAACCCTGCAGAGAGAAATCCATCACAGAAGTTGCAGAGGAAGAGAGCCCAGATTCTCAACCAGTGGAAGCCATGGCAATCATGATTGCAAACATGATCAAAAACATTTATTTTATAAAATTGCATTTCAAAGTACTTGTTGAAATGAGAATGTTTACCCCAGTGCTGGTGTTTGTCCACTTTTGACTGAGACAAACACACTTTCCTCTGAGTCCCTGGGGATAGTCTAATGGCTTTTGGCAAACCCAGATAATCAAGAAAATTAATCAAACACAGACAGAAAGGTGAAATCTTGATCATTTAATTAGAAAACACTCAAGTTACCTACAGATCTGTAAGAAAATAAAGGACAATCTTAATTGCTGACCCCTGAAGGGATCCAGTGTGGGGGAAAATTTGCTGGGATGATCTAATTTTCCCTTGTAACAAGTCACTGGAGATCTATCTATCTCCAACAGATAACTGTTATATTGTTATGAGTGACCATATTCATCCCAAGAGTAAGTATTTATAGCTTTAGAGTTGTCTCCAAGGGTTACTGAATGGTTTGGTAAGGTAGAAAATTCAGTAAAACAATAACGTAATTATCTAAACCAAGTGCCATGGTCAAAGCAATCACAGTAAGTGATTTTTAATTTGACATTACGAATAATAGCACTGTCAAGCCTCACTAACTTGAGATTTAAAATGGAAAAATAATATTGATATTCTGTTAATTATACACCAACAACGATATCATTATATTTGTTTACATGTAAACTTTTATAATATTTTTGTAGATAACTGTGTAGACAGACACCATCATATTTGGAAGAATGTTCTAGGAGAGTACCAGAGACGTACAGAATCAGTGCATTAATTTCTTCTTTCAAAACTTGGTGACAAGACGATGCTATTTTTTTCCTTTTATTTGTTTCTGTCTGTATATACCTTATGAATGTGAAGTGTGATTCAGCCAGCTTTAGATAATATTTTGATGACTCACCTCTTGCTGTAAATCCTTTATGATTTTGGTTTTTTTTTCCATCTCCACTTTAAGAAATTTAATCTGAAGACATGGAAGACAAAAGAAGATAAAAAGATGATCACATAGAAAGTCCAGCTGTACACATGTGTGCTTTTTCCATCAGTGAACATATTTAATGATGGTTATGGATGATGAGTTTGCCCATTTAAGTAGTGTATGTTTAATTAATTTCATTCAATAAATGCAATTCTGTATGTGAATAACAGCCCAAATCCTATTTGTTCCTACTGACAACATACTATAAATCTTGAAAAATAGGTCTCATATGCTTCATTTCAAATAAAACTTAAAAAAAAATGTTCTTTTAAAATCAAATAAATGCAATTCAAAGTTTTTTTTCTGACTCTCTACCAAGATACCGTGGGGAACTGTAAACTAGACCACAGCAGGTGACTCACATCCCCAACCTGGCCATGATAACATCAATATTCAATCATTGTCACTGTCCCTGAGAAGACATACATATATACAGAACAGAGACAGAAAGAACATTCTGGTTGACTAATTATGCCACTGAATAAAATTATTTTTCGAGCATCATCTATGCATCTATGCAACAGCACACTGAATATTTCTGAATATTCGAATGCCAGCATAAAAAAAAATAGAGTTAGCCTCTAGTTAAACCTATATGAAAAGTCTTCATATAGAGAGGTTCAGTCAGGCAACATAAACACCATACCTTACCATAAACTGATGCAATTAGATATAAAATGACAGTGGCAGAGGGGCGCTATAAGTCAGTTACATTTAAAACACAATTTCTCTCTCTCTCTTTTTTTTTAGCTGTGAACCACAAAGGCCTAAAGGCGTTTAAACTCTGACAAAAACTCATATTACATTTTCCTTGTGCTTTATAGAATTAGTTAGAATTAGGCATAACAAGTGTAAAGACATATGTTACTGAAGAGTCTTTGATTGCACCATATATGATAAATTGAGGTTTATTCCTGTAGTGAGTGACTGTATATTTTCCACATGATAAGCCCACATGTTTATCATGTCACAAAATATCTTTGTTTATCAAAATCCTTTCATCAAGAGCTTGTTATGTCTTTCATTTTTCAGTTCAAGTTAGAGTGTGCCTGTGGCATGTGTGTTTGTGTGTGTGGTTATATGGACTCGTAGCCATGCAGAGGTTCAAAAACCAACCAGCAAACTGCTAAGTGAATGAATTCAGTGTGCAACACAGATAGGTTATGGTTTTGTCTCTGAGTTTTCAATTCTAAAAAGAAGGTTTTTAGCAAGGTGCGTCCTTGAAAGAGGTCATCAACATAGTCCTGAGGACAAAGACGAAAAGATTCATGTGTCTGCTGCCCTCATGTCAGGTAGATACCCCGGGGAACAGTAAAATAAGCCTCACCAGTTGACTCACATCCCCTAGCAGGGCACGATAACATCAAGGTTCATGTCTGAGGCTTGGGTTACCACCATTGCCCCCAGGAATGGTTAAAAAAAAAAGAAGAAAAAAAGAAAAAAGAAAATAAAAACAGCTTTTACAGTGCTTAGGTATTAGGATAAAGGAGTAAGAGTCAGTTATATATATATATATATATAGGAATTTACTCTGAGGTCTGCAAAATATAAAAATTTAAAACTGTAGAAATTGCATTTCAAATTTAATCAAATATTAATAACTGTAATAAAATAGATAATAATTAGTAATTATAATATTTGTAGTTAAAAATATTGTACAAGCTATATCTCTGCTTATGGCAAAATACTGTCTGATGTTGAGACTGGTTTGAATGTAGTTACTCATATATGTCAACAAATATTTAGCAACTTTGTACAGTGTGGGTTTTTTGTGATTTTGCAAGGTATGTGCTTCTCTTTATATTTTTATTTTTCTCTGGCAACTTTTAGAGGCCATGTTTTCTACTAGATAGAGTATTTGATTGTTTTGTTGAACATGCGTAGCATTTGCATCCTGCTGAGGTGCTATTTTGAGTCTTAAATCTTAGAAAGTGGGATAAATATCATTTTTCAGAATGTAAATGTCAAACCACAAAAACCAGAAACTGGGATTTGTCACTAGGCAAAGGAAAATAGCACACATGTCATTGGAAATGTTACTGTACTTTTGTTTATCTTGCTGAAGAGTCCATGATTTGATTGTCGATTGTAATGTCACAGTGCCCATTAAATGCTGTGACTATGCATAAGAAGCCTGCACTGTTACAGGACAGATTTTCATTAGCATATATTGAAAATCCTAGAAGCATTCCAGTACTGTAGCTGTCAGTGCAGCTAGACAGGATTTATTCTGATTTGTTGATAAGGAGTAAGTGGAGGAACAAGAGAGGGTTTCTCAGAACACTATGAGAGTAGAAATGTGGGCCAATACAGTAATGCACAGCACATACAGTATATTAACGCCGCATCACTGACATACCTACAGAATCACCTCCAATGCCAAAATACATTTTTTTAATCTGAATTCTACAAAAAAAGTCTCACAGAGTGAGTACATTAAAATTAGTACCTATACTAATCAAGCAGATGAAGAAATTAAAGTTTTTCTTAAATTAAGGCTGCTTTCAACCCTACCTGTTACCAAATGCAGTTGAGGCGCAAAACTGCTGAAACTAAATATAGACTTCTCCACTGTGTAATAATTTAAACGTGTAAGTACTCATTGCTTCTCATATTGTTTGGTAGCAAAGAAACATTATTTGAACTCCTTAGAGGTGCATTTCTTTTAATTGGTTCAGTAATTAAAATACTGTGATTTTATAAAAACTGGAGTTAACAGAAATTATGTTTTCCACTGGCACCAAAAACCTCTTTATTCTAATTATTGGAGTAAAGCATTCATCGCAGTTAAATTTAATTAATTTTCACATATCTTATAACACATGTTGCATGCTTACATGGTTGCATGTATTATAAATAATCACAAAATTAAACATGCTTTTGTTGTGTTTTGAACTAAAATAGGCATATTTTGCATCTTCAGTAACGTTGGCAATTATAGTAGAGTATCATCTGCATATGCTGTTATTTAACATGACGCTGAAAATGGTTTGTTTATTTGGTGATTAACAGAAAACTAATCACTTGGAATTTAGACAATCAGTTCACTATAATAATTTCAGACCTTTGCTTTTTTTTTTTCTTAAATTATAAAATAGTAAACTTACTATCTTTGAACTCTGGGTTTCTGTTCAAACGAAATAATAGCCGACACAAAGCTTTTGTTCACTCTTACAGTTTCAATTATATGGTGAGGGATAGAGGCGGGAGCTTGCTGCTGGGTAATGAGTGTGGATCAGTGAAGGCCCCTGTGACAGGTGACAATGCTGGTTAGACAAGACCGGATGTTGATGGTCAGGTCAGCTCTGTCTTACCGTGGCCTGCTGCTTCTCCGCTTTCTCATTTGCCTCATCCAGCTGCTTCTGCAAGGCTGCCTGGAGGGACTTCATCTCCTCTCTGTCAAGTGAAAGGGAAGTGAGAAACACTCGGTTAGCACTTCCTCCTCACATTTTCAGAGGCCTTGACTGCTCTACCACAGAATGGCCTTCTTAGATATATCACTCTTAAAAGCAATTTTTTTGGACAGAAGAAAATTTTACTAATGTCTTTGTCACCAACTTACATCTGCTGTCATCTGCGATCAGTTGGATGATTTTTATTATGAATGCGTAATTATGGAAAACAATCTATGAGCAGGATATAAACAAATTCATGAAGTAGAATCAAAAGGAAATATTTTGTTTACACACATTTTTTAAGATAAAAACATAATTAGCTTAATTTGTGAATGGATGATGCAATAATGGTCAACTTAACTGCAATTAGGGTGGAAAAGATGTTGGCATTTGTTAACTGGTGCTTTGAAATCCACCCATCCATTCTCTACCGCTTGTCCTTTTCAGGGTCGTGGGGGGGCTGGAGCCTATCCCAGCTATCTTAGGGCGAGAGGCAGGGTACACCCCGCACAGGTCGCCAGTCTGTCGCAGGGCTGTGCTTTGAAATGCTTTTCTTTAAGTTGTTCGTGTTCATACTTTGGTTCATAGCAGACACATCTTTCTTCAATCCTAAACAATTTCACATTTATTATTATTTAATGTTTTTGTTTGAATTGAAAAGGTCTGACTACAGTCAGTTTTATTTTCTATGTATACGATCCTTAACAAATATAGAGTGTAGCAAACACTCCCATCAAGTCGACAGCAAGAAATGGCTATTAGGTTCAAGAAGAAAGAAGAGATACAAGAAGATTAAGTTTGCTGCAATGCACTGCACTGCTATATTGCTTCTTGTAGTGTATTAAAATTCCCTGAATTTTGATATGATTCATGTGGTGTGATGACTAATGCAGAATGAATTATGTGTTTAAAATAAAATTAAAATTTTATGCATTAGACTGTAATTTGTAATTCAATATAGTTTGGTGCTCCTGAGCACAGATAACAGGGAATTATAAATCAAGGAGGCAGGGGATGTGGGTCAGTGGTATCAAAAACGCTTGTAGAAATCACTTCACAAGGTAGCCCAGTTAAAATTAGAAGTAACAGCCTATTTACTGTTTCCAAGCATGGCTGAAGTATATGACGTATGTCACAGTCACCTGGTTGTGTAATTAGGCGACATTATCTTTCACAGCAGTACAGCAACACTCAGAGTGGAAATGATGTCACTGCTCAGCAGTCATATACTGCTGTATTTTATATGCCATTGGTCTTGTCTCTTGGCATAAGTTCAACCTAGAAAACATTTTTCTTCACAGTGACCGACCAACCACCCCTGCTTTGGTATTTCATTTATATTCACATCTCCTACATCCAATACTTGGAAGAGTTTGTACATAATATATCAAAACTGTCTACACTCCCAAAAAAGAGAGTAAATGTGACAGTGACATACCTTGAAGAGCCAGTGATACATGAATACAAAAAGGGATGAAAGTAAGTTAAGCTATTTTAATTGCTATTTAAAAACTTAAAATGTTACATTTTTACAACTAACTTTTTTTTTTTTTTTTGCATTGCTGTTTGGATCAAAATTATTTTCAGAAGCCAATCAAATTTCTGTTAAGACTTGACAAAAATAAATGACCTGCAATGAATCACCTGTCTGCACTCATGATAATGGAGCCAGCTGGTAATCATACTTGGCAGACATTGGAACTGTAAAGGTGGATTAATAACACATTTAAAAAGTTGTGGCTCACAAATGCTAGGTAGGCAACATTGAGCCAAGCTACTGCTTTATAGTTTTTTAGCTTGATGACATGTGAGAGCTGCCATGGACTGCTGATAGGCTATTGATTGGCTATCAAGATACTACACACACTCGGCTGGACTTCAATCAGGCTGACATTTCAGAGAGGATGAAGGCCATGAATGACTCCAAATCATTAGCAGTCTCATTACACACAACATTAATCAGACAGTCCTAAATGGTAAAGCACTTAAGCTAAACACTTTTTCAGCTTGCTAAAAAAAAAGAGAAGCTCTAAATCACAGATGCTTGCTTTTTCACAAAATGAAAACAGGCATATCAATTTCAAATACACAAGACAGGTTTATGATTGAATTATGAATTATCTACCTGCTTCTGTGTGTACTGGAGACACAATGGCCGACACCTGAGAAGTACCAGCCTCAATAACAGTGAGCAAGTCATTATTTATCATTATTTATTTCCTCCATTAGATACCTGATGTACATGATGTGATTATCCAGACACAATTTTTTTTAATCTTCATATGACAATACAAACAGTATTTTGTTCACGTTTGTCTTTTTAACCCTGTAAGACCCAATCCATCAAAAAACAGCCAGAAAATTCTGATTTTTTGAAACTGAGATGTTTATTAACCCTTATAACAAAATCCACAATTTTTTTTTGCTCTATCATGTTGTGTATGATATATTTTTATTATCTATTTATTATATATTTGTTGTATCGCATTTGAGACATTGGGCGTTTTTGGCAACTTTTTGTTAACAACAATGTTAATTTTAGACAAAAAAAGAGTTTTGTCCATAACATTTTGAAATTATGGCAAGTATTGATCATGTTGATGAGACAGAGGTCTCAGAAACTCATGCATCAAATATGATACACAGGGCATTATAGGGTTAATTATATTCACTAGTAAATATTATGCAACGTGTAAAGACACTGCAAAACTTAGCATGAAAGAATTGGATCAACAAAAATTCTGCAGGTTTATGCAACAACCACCTGTTTGCATTCCTCTTGCTTCTTGGACCACAGTGTGATTGAAATGTTTTGTTATTTCAGACAGTTCGGTGGCCTGAATATTGTACAACTAGCTGTTGGAATGCATTTGAATTTCTCAGGGGATATCGTCATTGCTGCTGTTGTTGGTGGTTTCTATCATCAGCTTACGTAGAGATCATCCAAATAACTGTGGGTCTGAATTAATGGATCTATACCATCCTCAGCACCACAAACACCACACACCTGAACACCTTCTCTAACATCTGTCTGGGCTCAGCTGCCACAAGGACAGATACATAAAATCTTTACCATTTTATACCAGAATATTTGTATATATTCATTTTAGATTTAAGACCTTTACTGTATGATATTTGGATTTAAATTTATTGAATCTCTATCTTTTTTTTTTTTTACCCTGGTGTATTTTCTATTTAATTGAGCTCCTTGTCGAGTATATGTTTTTTCCTTTCCAAGCTATTTTGTTCTGTGATATTGTGTTTATTGAGCTCTGCTGTTTTTCATGTGCTGGCAGCTATAACACAGCAATTTCCCAAGTTTTGGGATAAGTAAAGTATTTCTCATTCTTATTGTTATTACTCAGAGAAAATGTGCTGGCATGTCATGTTGGCATGGCGGGTGGCTCAGATGATTACTATACTCATAAGCTTTTGTGGGTGCTGTTGCTAAGGAAGAGTAACTAGTCACAGAAACAAATCCAAATGAAAGCTATTTAAACTCTTTGTGGTTGAAATTCAAGAACAAAATACATCACCAGTTGTTAAAGTTCACCCCAAGTCCAGGATCTAAACGCAAATTGGTTGTCAGTTTTCTCAGAACGGTAAAGTTTGGCTCGCAAAACTACATGTAACAGGATCTGAGGATGTCACTAGATGATTAAGACTGAAACGTGGTGTACTCTTGGATATGCTACTGCAGCTTGAACATTAAACTACTAGCTGTAGGAACATATCTGTGGGCTATGAATAGTCAATGGATTCTTACCAGCCTTTTTATTTTATATCTTCATAAAAAGCTTCTCCTACACTTAAATTTTAAATACACTTAAATACAAATTTAAAAAACAAACAAACTGTAATTATCTTGTTTATCTTAATAGCAGCTTAATACAAGCTTTTCGAGAGAGGTTCGCAACAACAGCATAACAGGAGACAGCACATGATTTTATTTATCATTATGCATTTTTTGTACTGATGGTTATTTGTAACCTAATTTTTGATGGCAGTTTAGTGCACTGCACAGCACTGTTGGTAGCTCATGTCTAAGTCATGCCTGATGCCCCACTTTACCTCTGTTTGTGGCTCAGCTCCAGAATCCTCTGCACATCTTTCTTGGCTACTGTGTCATCATTTTTCAGTGACTGAAAGAGAACAGAGACACTGTGTTTTTCCAGGAAAGGCACAATTTTTTTTTTTTTGTACATGAAAAACTTCTGAAGGAAAATTACTTCATATCACCACGAACAGAAAATGGAAACAAATATACAATATAAAAAAGCGTGTGTATACATTTACTGTATGCGTTTACTGTTTGCTGTGACATTTACTCTATGGTAAACACCACAGAATCTTGCCAGGTTTTCAGAGTTCCTTCATGCTTCTGAGGTGGCTGTTATAAAATGATGCAGCAGATGTAAGATGTTGAGACACCCCTATCCCTCCTCCGAAATTATATGGCTTTTAACAATCTGCTGATGAATGTCCTAATGAGGGTACATGCAGAAGCACAGATTGGGTTCTACTGGTGTCTCAGCACCCGCCTGATGGGTAATTATGAATTAGTCAGGTCTCTGATTGCCCTACAAGCCCTCCAAGATATTTTTATTTGTTATGAACAGAACAGAAATTTACAGACTTGTAAGAAAATGTGGACTCCAAGGGAGAGATAGTTTATCTTTACTCGTGCTTGAAGGTGATATCTATGGCAATTAACACCACATTTCCATAATGCCTGAAACAAACTCCTCCCCAGCGCCTGACTCCATTTCATGTTAATCTATGTTGATGATGAAGAGTAATAAAGAAAAAAAGAGAGCTAACAGCATCTGCTGACAAGAGACGATGTGTATGCACTCAAGTAAATAAACTAATGGTGTAATAGAGCTGCACATTTAATAAATCTGAGTGGCATTCCAGTGATTTGTATGATTTGTCAAAGAGTCATGAGCTGAATGGACAGATTTCAATTCGTCAAATTTGGTTTGTTTTCTATTTATTTTGACTGCATGTTTTGTCGTATTCAAAACCAAATGACAACATGTTCGTGTTTTCCTTTACTGTAATTATATAATGACAAACACACTCATCAGCCACTTCATTAGATACACCTCATGAAATGTTTGTTAAAGGCACAGCGCTAAGGCATGCAGACATGTTCAGGATGACCTGCTGAAATTCAAAGTGAGCATCAGAATGAGGAAGAAATGTGATTTAAGTGTCAGTGAACATTGTTATTAATGCCAGATGGGCTGGTCTGAGTATCCAAAACTGCTGATCTACTGGAATTTTCCACAGAACCAACTCTAGGGTTTATAGTGAATGGTCCATAAAAGAGCAAATATACAGTGAGTGGCAGTAATCTGGATGAAAATGTTTTGTTGATGCCAGAAGTCAGAGGAGAATAGCTACTTCTTTAAGCTGATAGCTCAATTGATAAATGAAAAAAATGCTCATTACAGACAATGTATGCAGAAGCTATTCTCTCACAACAACTGAGAACATCATAAAAAAATGTTACAAAGCTGTATGGACCTGTCATGGAAGTCATATATTTACAGTATGGTTTCACAGGTATGTGCCAATATTTAATAAAAGATACAGCATACAGAAGGGATACAGCATAGTGACACTATTTTTAATTGCTTCATTTCTATGTCTCAGACAAAATACCGATCTTTCTTGGGTGTATTGCTTCGAAGCAAATGGGCTACAGAGACACCACATCGGGTACCACTCCTGTTAGCTAAGAACAGGAACCCAAAACTGAGCAATAGAAGAAAAATGGAAAAATATTGCTTGTTCTGAGAAATCTTGATTTCTGCTGCAAGATTCCACTATGAAAACATGGATCCATCCCATGCTGCTACTAGTGGTTTAATGGGGTTTCCTTTGCACACTTTGGGTATTTGAGCATCATTTCACACTACAGCCCACATGAGTATTGTTGTTGACCACGTCCATCCCTTATTGACTACAGTGTTCCCATTTTCTGATGGCTGCTTCTAGCAGATTAACACAGCATGTCACAAAGCTCAAATCATCTCAAACTGGCTTCTTTCATATGATCAGTTTACTGTACTGACATGGGCTCCACGGGCACCAGATCTCAGTCCAATAGAGCACACTTTGAACAGGAAATTTGCATCTCGGATGAGGAACGTTTCCAGCACCTTGTTGAATCGATGCCACAGAGAATTAAGACAGTTCTGAAGGCAAAAGAGAGACTGACCCGCTACTAACAAGCTGTAACACATGAAGTGGCTGGTGAGTGTGTGCAGTGGCTGTCTAATCTCTTAGTTTTTTGTGTTTATTTTTTCACAATTTTGTCACACTTGGAGTTTCAGGTCATTAAAATGATTTTAATATTAGGGAGCAATAACCCATGTAAACACAAAATGCAGTTTTGTGAATGATAAATGATATAATTTTAAATGATAAACGGTCAGCCCACCAAAATTACTCCAAGAGCACATTGACGACTCAGGTCCCATAAGAACCACCATTTTACCAATGTTTTTATTTGTGGAGAAAAAGAATTGTTAGTATTCAGTAATCAACTCTATAACACTAACAACAATGAAAATCACTGAAAGACTCTTTTTGTGTGGCAGCTACAAAATGGGCCTACATTGTGTTAAATGTGCAAATCCTCTCAAGTTGTGTGGTCACGACATTAAATTTAAACAGCATAGCAGATACTTAAAGCCCACAGTTAACTGCTTCTGAACATCCCCGGAGCTGCAGCAAAGACTAAAGTCCCAATTACAATAAGTTTAATTATTAGGGTTACCGAAATGCACCTAGAGGGCAGCTCATTATGTTTCGAAACACTTCACATGGTCCATCATTTCTTTCCAGAAACATTAAATGATTTATCCTGTTGACTTGATTCTCTTTAAAATGTTGATGATGTTTTCCCCCTTGAAGAATAGATTTTTTCCACTACACAGAAATTCGATTCCAACACAACCTCTGCCCTGCCCAGCACGCTGGCACAGGGCCCACGGCGAAGATTGATGCCAAACTAGCTAGCCTGGAGTGAATAGACATCAAAGCCTGCCCCAGGGAATAGTGGTAGACAGAGTACATGAGCTTTTTCCAGACACATGGGACATCTCTTGCAAACACACACCGCTGATGGAAAACTGTGCATATAATTCGTTTGATTATTGATTTTCTGACTATTCCAGTAGACGACAAATTGGCCTAAAGCGGCAAAACACTGCTGCACAGAGGAAAGTATCACTCAGACAGCAACTTTATAAGTGCTGGATAGAAAAAGAAGGGCATCTGGCTCCCAAGTCCTAACCATCCAAGTGGGAGGCATGTTTTGTAAGACTGCTGCTGCATAGCCTGATGTGACTGAAAAATACTAAGTGATTAAAATATCTGAATTTATAACTGACTTTTTTCTTGTTACTGCCAGAAGCCATAATGAAGTTGACCAAAACTGACTTGTAAGAAGGGTTTTGCAGTATCCAGCACTGTGATAATTGTGTTCTCACAGCATTATAACGTCTACTGTACAGGATAATAAGGTACATGAAATGTTCAAGGCTGTTATTTGGCAGAACCAATTGATACCCGTCTTTGCGACAAACCAAATAATCCTCATGATCCCTCAAAGTTTATCTTATGAGCTCATTTAAAAAAAAAAAAAAAAAAATTTTTTACTTCATGCAAACCACCCTCACTGCAGGAGGTGTGATATATATTTCCCAACCTTGTTTTCAAGCCAAAATTTAATTAGGGCAAGCATCCTCTAAACTTTACACACACACACACACACACACACACACACACACACACACAACCGTATATCTATCTCTATCAGATAGATAGATTTTAATTAGTTGGCAGACCAATTTACTGCCTGTAAGTGAGTGACCAGTTTTACCAAATTGTGTAGCTTTTACCCTTTACTGGATAGGTCGAGTTCTCACAACTACAAAGCATAGGTCAAAATTTCATATTTAAGGTGGGATGAACTGTAAGAAATCTGAATTCTTTTGTTCTTTGCTACTATAAATTGAAGTAGCCTGTGGATATTTTTCTGTATGAGCATCTGATTGAATATTGAACCTATACAGTGTCACTGCAGTGATACCAACAGTAATTTAAAAAATTACTGTATTTAAAAAATTGAATCTTAAGTTTTAATAAATGTAATTTGAGAAGATTATCAGTGACTACAGCTAAAGGTCCTGAGAAGAGAATGGGACCATGTTGAATCCATCCTTATGTTAAACTTTCCAGATAATGTTGGATTTCTGGTCATCTACTTCCGTAAAGCCCTGGGTTTTTATTCATGCTAAAAAATGACTTACACAGTCTGCGATCTACATTTTCACTGTTCAGCAGCTGTAGTAACAGTAACACATCACGCATGTAACAATGGGTGGGCATGTTGAACTTAAAAACATTTCTGCATTCATATTTAATAACAGGTTTACAGCAAATTCACTAAAAATTTGTGCGAGGATTCATGACATCCAGCCTTCAAACGGCTGAAAACAGGGATTAGAAAATGACTGTACCTGCGGCCCAAAATTCACAGCCGAATAAACTTTCAAACATTGCAAAGAAAAAAAAAAGAGAAACAGTAAAAGTTCAACCTGAAGGTTGCCTTTTATGCTGTCCAGTTCCTTTGAAGTCTTGGAGAGCTGGTGCAGGATGCTGCTTCGTTCAGTGAAGACTTCCTTTAGCTTCTTTTCCAGCCCATCATAACTTTGTCTGTTGAGAGAATGAAGGAATGAAATTTCACTATTAAATGTCTGCCACTAGCTAAAAGAATTCACTCTTTATTGGCACCCTTAGGAGAACGAGGTGTTTCAACCAGATTAAGAGCACCATCGTTAAAGCTAAAGGGTAGAGCAAAAAGAGAGAAACCTAATATCTACTCAGCACAGTCTACGACAGAAAGATGGAAAAAAATCTTCTATTCCTTTCAATCAACCAATTTAGTGAAGGCTCATTTTACAGAGATAGGTCTTTTGACCAGAGGTATAACCCTGCATTTCCATTTAAATATTCATATAGTTCAACCAATTATTAAGGAAAAAATTCTGCAGGGCACATTTATCAAATCCTGTTTTTCCCTTTTCCAAACTGTATTGAATGGCAGTGCAGAGGCGTTCTTGTCATTTATTACTGAGCTTCCAGAGAGGCAAATAATATTTCACAGCATGTTTGCATGAACTATAGCCCTAACAAAGATATTATT
The DNA here is from genome assembly GCA_015107715.1 of Tylochromis polylepis. Taxonomy (NCBI): domain Eukaryota; kingdom Metazoa; phylum Chordata; class Actinopteri; order Cichliformes; family Cichlidae; genus Tylochromis; species Tylochromis polylepis. Next base: position 18,904 of record VVHJ01046087.1, read on the forward strand.
TTTCATTCTTAATGACATACTATAATCCCCACTGAGAGATCTACTGAAGATCAGGGCACAAAAAAAGTGATTAAGGGGCCATGGTGAGCAGACACAAAATCAGTGATAGCCCAGGACTCGACTAAAATATGATGTGTTATATTTGGGTTTTGGCAGCTAAAGATAACAACTTAATTTCCATCTTGCTCCCTTAATTGAGTTAAAAGAGTCACAATTTACTAAACGTTCACTTTCACTGTTGGAAAACAATCTAATAACGGAAAATCTATTTTTCATTTAATCTAATCTAACATCCTTGTTTACTGACTCAGGGACAGAGACAACTCTTCTGAGAGGTGTTTGAAATTAAGCATATCTGAATGTTGTTACCCTACAAATAAAATAGCCCAGTGGTTCTAAATTCCCCCTAAAGCCTGCAAATTTGATTACTGTGATGACCTCTTGAGTTTAATTGGGATGGTTTAAAATAGCAGTCACAAAATAGCCCATCCACCATACCATACCTGGACTTTGGATAGGTGCCCAAAAACATACACATACACACACACATATACTTGTATATGTGTCTGTGTGAGTGTGTGTGTGTGTGTGTGTGTGTGTGTATATATATATATATATATTTTTTTTTCTCCACTTTTGTGGAGCAAAATTTCCCAGGGACCCCCCTCATAACCCTAACATCTATTTCTCTGGGCTTAGCACAACAATAGTGTGGGCTGTCTCAAATGCTTCTCCATGCTTACCAGTTAGATAAGTCAAGTTATGCAGCAGTAGCAGCAGTAATGGTTCCTTAGACCCTGAGAGAAATGAGTGATTTGTAATCATATTGACATAATGTGTCACCATAATATTAGAGTTGAGACTCAAAGATAATGTATGAGGCAGTAATGCACACAGCATGCTTGATTTATTGGTATAAAAGATCCCAATCTGTATATCTGCATTTTTGTTTTTTTTTGTGACACAGTACAATTTAAGAATTATTTTGTGGGGACCCAAAGGCCATGGGTCACAAATCAACCTTATTCCAACAACATTAAAAAAATGAATAAGGAAGAGAAATGGAAAAAAAAAGTTTGGATCACATAATTTTTTTTCTAGATACATTTCATGAGATAGGGTTACTTAAGAAATAAAATCTGAGCCTTCATATAGAGAAAAAAAGAAATAACCCCAGCACAACCCCAACGCAGCTTGTTAAAAAAGATATTTACTTTTTCATGACACAATTCAAAAGATCAAAAGAATTTTCTTTGCTTACTTCCTTACGTAATCAGAAACGCTAAATGACAGCAATGGCTTTAAGCAAAGCATGTACACTTAACATAGATGTTTAACTTAACCCAGATATTTGTTGCTAAATACTTGCTGGTAGCCATAAATTTTCTCACTTGTCCTTCTCTCTTTACATGAATCATTATGACAAAATGTGGCTGACCATTCCCTATTCCTGACCATTGTAGTAGCACTCGACTGCTACAATATTCTGTATCCATGGCTGTGTTTCAACTCGGGCCGTCTTCCAAAAAACCCTCCACAACCCATGTCATAGATCCCAGACGGAGATCACACACAATAACACATAAATCACTAACAGAAAAGCAACACCTGGGAAATAAATAAATAACATGGCATATTGAATCCCACACATGACTTGGTACCATATGGCAATGGCAGGAAATTTATTACAGGTTCAAGCAACAGGGGGAAGATAGGGTGAGAGAGTCCTCCCTGTCTGCCATAATATTCATTACCCAATGGAATAGACCCTTGGGTAGCTGTGAAATGAATAAGACCCATAATTTGAGGCCCATTGACGCAGAAACATGTATATTACAAGCTTCTGAGATGAAGTCTGATTTTTTTTCTTCCCAATCTACTATAAAGTGCTCATTAGAGAAAACAAATGGTAACAGCTGCATGATTGTACCATGACCTCCCAAGAGTTCAGTGTTCTAGCAGGGTTCTGTCAAACAAAGATCGCCCTTTTTTGCAATTCAGTGACGTTAATGACAATAATGACAACCAGAATGCCTGACAAATGCTTGACAAAAAAAGGCTTATGGTCAGAAATGGCACCACCAAGCACGTGGTCATAAAGCCATGGTGTCTGAGATAATGAAATCTTTCTTTCCAGGCATCTGCAGATTGAAATCTGTATTTGGCTGCCTTTATGATACTCATCAAACTCCTGAGATTGTGTGGGAGGCATCTCTTATAGGATCTGATTATTGAGGACAAATATTTCTTTGCCCTTGGAGTCAGAGCAGGTCTCTGAGTTATATGAGGCAGACCCTGCAGTATGAAATGGAACTGCAGAGGCGAAGGGAGACAACACTGAACATCAGAGTCAACATCCAAGCAATGGCTCAATATAGGTATCCAAGGTTGTGTTTGGAAAGCTACAGTACAGGAGCTCATGGTCCACTGTTAACAGGGGATAGAATATGAATATTTTTCATTTTTCAAGTGCCTAAAGACACGCTTTGTAATTGGTTTTCTGCTAAATTGTCTGTTGTGTGTGGAAACAAAACTGGTTCATCCCTTGAGTTACGTGCCTTTATATGCTTAAATGATTTATAAAAACATTCCTTTGAAAACGAAAAAATACAAGGACTAGACTGAAAAGGAGAGTGAAAAAACAACCAATGTCTAAAGAAAAAACTTTGAAAGACCTTCAAAAAGTCTGAACTACTGCTCAAGAATACTTAACAATACAGAAATTGTAAAGAAATTTAGTCCTTGTAAGCAAAATATAAATAAATGAAGAATAGCTCAAATCTGTACTGTATATACTGCACTGTATATAATTAATGAGTAATCAATATCAAGTATCCATAGTGCTAAGACTGGAATGTAATACCACTGTGCATAACTGAACAGTATTGCCTGCTATACTGTGTTGTAAGTTGGTTGTGTGCCATGCATCTGTCCATTTTCTCTACCTTATTTGAGCTTTGTTTTACTATTGTGTATTGTTTAGAAGTGGATGAACTGCAGAATTACAAACAAATAAAAAATTATTTTAAAGTTAAAAAAAAATTGAGATCAGTAAAACTCAATGCAATGACATAAAGGATACTTTCTACCACTGTCTGGTTAGAGATTAGCAGCATTACTGGAAAATATATTAGTAAATACACAAAACATGATAAATAAATAAATTAAAACCTCTGCGTGTAAGCAGGTCTCTCCCTCCCCAACAGGAATTCAGTTATTTACGGAAAATCTGTAGGAGGGAGTCACTGGTTCAGACAAGGACAAATTAAAGGATCCCTCTGGGCTTAGTGTCTTTGGATGTTTCTTTACTACCAGATGTTTTAACACCCACTCACAGCTGAATTCGGTCTCCATCAGTCTTTCAGTTCACCTGTCAACTATGCAGATAATTCGATGATCAAAATAAACACGTAGCCAAAAGGTTTCTTAAACTCTGTTTTACCTTGAAGTTTACTCTCAAAGTGCTGCTGGGAAGCCTCATGGTGTATTTCTCCCCAGGTATTATTTGGTGTCCCCTGCAACCTGGCATGTCAATTGATTTGTCAGAGGGATGTGATATAGCACCCAGACAGAAAACATAATTACCCATCAGTTGTGACAGCAATCTTGATATGATAAGTTGGCTTATTTGCAAAGACCTCATTTGTCAAGTATTCATAATTACTGAATGTGCATGAGTATAGTCAACACTGCAAAAAAAATGTTCAATATTTGACTCATTTCTTTGTGGATGAATTAAAAGCGCACGTCATAAAGATCTAAGTTGCCATGTATTTATTTTTCAGTATAGAAAACTAAGATTAGCTAACAGCACTTAGAGGGCTAAATTTGAACAGTATGATATCATAAAAACATAAGGATGTATAAAAACTGTCAGTTTTTATGCATACACATCACTGTTTTTATGATACATGACTATCTGATTAATGGGTATATATATAAAAAAATAAAGTCCATATTCATCAGTGATCATTTCTTCCAGTTCTTGGACCAGAAAATAAAACTACACACCAAACGGAGACAGATGTGCCAGCATGCTAATACACCATGCTATGTCTCTGACTGCAGGACCAAACTTAAACATTTAATATTTTACAAGGAAGCCACCACAGAATCCAATAGCTAGCATAAAAGGAGTTCATTTGCCGTCATGCAGATTATGGGCAGACAGCGGTTTATGTGGTACTACCAATTTCAGGCTGGATTAATTATGCCATTAGAAGGGGGTAAATAAATAGTTTTAATAGCGGGGAGAGCCCAGGGCCTGTCAGCGAATTAATATATTCCTCTAGCAGAGCATGACTACCATCCAACATCTGCAACAAAAGTCAGTCATGTTTACCAGCTGTTGTATAAACAATGCAGATAGCAGGGAATATTAATTGCATGCATGTCAGAGATGTCTGACACTACCATCTTTGTTAACTGTTTAGTTGGGGGATATAGTGAAACAATTTGTGATGAGGAAGCCAATTTTAGTTTGTCAGGAAAGGTCAAAGCAATTCAGAGACCTCATCATCTCAACATTTCAGGACATGAAGATTCTATATACATTTGACATTTCACTAAATGCAACACAAAAACTCATAAAGGAACATGTAAATTGAATTAGTACTTAGAGGGATTTTACAGAACAGATGAACAGAAACATTTAGGTGTGGGTAAAGACCCTGTAAAAAATAGTTATTTTTTTACAGTTCTCTGTAGTTTACCTTACAGTTTATTTTTTTAAATTATCATTACTTGGTATGCAATTCAATGCCTTCATCAGCATCACACCTACTAAAGTAAAATAGAATATCAATGAAAACCTAGAATTATTAACAATATCAGGACTTATCACATATGGTGTAACTGGTATATACTTAACAATTCCCACTAATGTTTGATCATAAACAGCAATAGATGTCTGGATGGACGAATGGTTAGATGATGGCTGGATAAATTATGAGAAAATATTTAATGCCCAATTAATTTTTTTGACAATCTAAATAATGTTCATCCCTTTTTACAATACCACAAGCATGTATTGTTTATGAGTTTTTAAGATGAAATTCAGATATCATGTTTAGCTTAAAGTTTAAAAAGTGATGACTTTATTCTTTAGTAAAGAAATAGTTTGGAACAATGCTGCAGTGCTTGATAAAAAGCAGAGTAGCAAGCCGATAGTATTCTCAATTAAATAAAGAGTCAATCAAATCATATTAACTCCAAATAATGATTTTCAAACAATGATTTCTAAGCAAGTACCACTGAATAATAAAGCTTGGATTAATCTGTTACAAAACAATTAAGTAAAGAGCAATTTGCATGTAAGTATTATATCATTTTGACAGATGAAATTAAAATAGTGTAAACCAATTTTACACATGAGTAATAAATGCAGATATTCCGCATCTCCCTCGCTCTTTCTTGTACATTCGAAAAATCATCTAAACGTTAAAAAATTACATAATTTTGCAGCTTTCTGCTCTGTGTGGCCATAAAGGTCAAGAACATGATAACACTCTAATAACTGTTGTTAATAATTCACAATCACATATTAGCTAATAGATACTTTACAATGTGATTACAGTTAATAATGCTAGCAACTGGTTACTAGCATTATTAATAAACACCATCAATAAACATCATTCATCTAGAAGATTCCTGTCATATTGTAGCTGATGTTTATAAAAAATTTTTGATGGCTAATAATCCTGCAGTGCATCTATAAACATCATTTATATATATATATATGTTTTTTTTTTCCAAGATCTCATCCTTGAAAGATGATTTCTTCTAATTTGCTCATTACTTAAGTTATGTAATTTCCCACCGGTGGGAAGCTTTATGGCATTGAAATAGAAATATTTAGCATATTAGATGAATAATTCAATGATTACTAGCAGGCATTTTCATGCATAAGTAGATTGCAGTTACTTTCCCTCGACACTTCTACATGCACTTAGAAACAATACTGTTTCTAGATATGTAGAAGTTTTTTTGTTTGTTTCTCACAGTGTATAATGTTCATTTTTCAGATTTGTAGGATATACCAAAATGCAAAGGAGAACTAAATCCTGTAAATCCTGAGTGTATTTCTCTATTTTCTGCTTGGGTTGAGCTCATCAGACAATCCACTGTGCTCTTTCCATTGTCACATACAATCCAAATCATTTTCACAGTGACATGATATCCTCTTAATCAGACTAGTTCCATGCCTGGTAAAGCTGCATTTGCTTTCAAATTAACCAAGTCAAAGTCAAGCCCATTTTCTAACTAACTACATATCGACACCCCTGTTTGTTTTATGAACATTCCTCTTGCATTTTACACAATGTGCATCTTTGGCCTTAGAGAGCTGCCAAAGTTCCATTCTGTGTGTTTCTTCAGCTTACTATGGCCCCGTTTACACATCTACGTTTTCCCTTAAAAACGTATACTTTCCCCTTCGCTTGCGCCTTTCGTTTACACACAAACGGAGATGTCGCCTCTGTAAACAATTCTTTCTAAAAACTCCGGCAAAAGTGGAGATTTTGGAAAACGCCGTTTTCGCGTCGCAGTGTGGACTGCAGAAACGGAGGCTTTCGAAAACGATGACGCATTTTAGTCATGTGATGCAGTCATGTGACCAATTCAACTAAGATGGCGGACGGCATTGTACAGCAGTTGTTTTGTTTGCTCTCAGTTTTGACAGCCCTATTAAAGATTAATATCAGTTTGTACATGCTCCAGATAGCTTTTCTTCAAAGAAGAGGGAATGTAAAGTAAATAAGTAAATAAACTGCAGACGGAAATGAAGCAGGTCGAATCATCTTATGTTTCACGCATGTGTGGTACAGGAACGTAAGCGTTTTCGGAAATGATTGAAAACAATAGTGTGGACGCGGAGCGTT
>VVHJ01046094.1:0-16498 GCA_015107715.1 Tylochromis polylepis
TTTTTTTTCAACATGAGATGAATATCTCTAACAAGTTGATTTGTTTACATTTGCACATCTTAATTTTTAAATGAAAATGTGCGTTTTGAGTTTATACACTATGCATGTAATGCAACCTTTTCCTTTTGCAGTATTTTTGTGTGGTGCGTTTTTCTCTGTTTTCACAAAAGGGGAACAAAGGCGTTTAAGTTAACCTAGGATGATTTGTTTCCATTTTCACATGGTCGTACTGAGGTGATGCGAAGTGAAACATGCATTCTTTTTTTTTTTTGATAATGTGCTGGAAAAGCTTGAAAATGGACCTTGAAAGTGCTTAAAAAGTGCTTGAATTTGACCCTGAAAAAGGTGTATGAACCCTGGAGAAATGGCTGATCTGTGTAACATAGAGCTGCAGCTGTTATGAGAAAACCCACATGCATGCAGTAACTATTATAAGTAATTATTTTTATTTTTTTTAGTATTCCACCTTCACCAAAAACTACAGATAACTTGTGCAGTGAGTAATAAAAAAATCAAGCTTGTAGCCTTCTGCTTGAAATAAAACCTGAAGTTATTCTGTGACATTAAACTGTGTCTTTTACTGCTTGTCTTACTAGGACGACCGTTCCCTCATCAACCTCCACCTGATGCACACTAGCTACTTCCTGTTTGTCATGGTCATCACTATGTTCTGCTATGCAGTCATAAAGGGGCGGCCTGGCAAAGTGCGACAAACCAACCCCGACTTCTGTCCTGAGAAGGTACAACAGACACCAGCAGTGCTATATGACTTCAACAGGTAGTTTCAGTCAAGTATCAACTGACCAGTGATCGGTCAAAGACTCACTCCAATCAATGACTCTGCTGATTTCCTGCTATTTCTGCTTTTTGTTTGTTTGTTTTGTTTTGGCACATGAACTCCTTACAAACTCCAAACCTAATGAAAAAATATTTAAACGTCCCTTGATGGCATAATAAAGATGTCTGAATGCTGTAAGATTTGGTGTCAAAGTCTGCGTGAGCATTATTGTAATGATCCTTGACTGTGCCTGGTATGAAGTAGTTGCATCTCGCTTCCAGAGGTGAAGGAATTTTGTCCTCCTTGATCTTATTGTTCATTGCATGTAGCACAGTACACACAACAGCATCACCTTTCCCTATACACATGGCAAGTTCAAACCAGTTAAGCAAGAAACTATTTTAACATCGCCCGAGTCATCGCCTGAGAAAATAACATTGTTTTTTTTGTTGTTTGGATAAGGAAGGTGGGGCAGCGGCTGGAGATTTCTTTATCTAAGAGCTCATGTTGGTTCTCCTAGTTTGAAATATTGAAGGGAGGAGAGTGCAGTATGTCTGTCTGTCTTGGTGCGTTTACGTCTGCATGACTCTGTGTTGGTTACACCCAACCTACCAGTCCAGTAACTGGCAGTTTCCCATATATTCACTGGTCTGTGTGTAAATTATCTATTCGGGCTTGTTTTGTTCTAAAGTGGAGATCACCAGCAAGCAAACAGATGGACTCTTTGATGTCTCTAACTCAACAAACACGAGGAGATAATATGTGTGTTTAAGCTTATGTAGCATGGTGTCCGGGTTAGATTGTTGCAGCTGAAATTTGTGAGGCACATAAATGTCAAACACTCAGATTAGAGACTGTAAGCCACACATAACCACCCATTCACAACTATACATGCAGCATACAAGGTTCTATTCAAGCGCTCATCTATGGACCATTTAGAATCACCAGATAATTTGAGACCCATGTCTTTGGACTGTGGGAGGAAGCTGGAGTACCCAGAGGAACCCCACACAGGCACGGGGTGTAGCCCCGTCTTGGGTTTAAACCAGGAAACTTCTTATTGTGAGGCAACCGTGCTAACCATTACGCTGGTGCTTAACATCAACTATCTAGTGCCAGCTTCCCACACTGCTACATTTGGAAGTCATGCATAGGGATCTGATATTTTGACTGGATATCTGTCTCGTTTGCACTTAAAAAGCTTGATCGGTTATAGAACCGTGATAGCGTGCTGACCTGCAGGCAAAGCTGTTCAGTTCGGCCTTGTTCTGTTTATTTTCCCTTCATTCCTGGTGGGAAGACAACAGCAAACAAACAACAGTTTGGAAGGATTTCACAAATGCAGCGCCATGTTTGCAGTTTTTTTTGTTGTTGTTTTGTTTTGGGGTTTTTTTTTGTTTCTTTGTTTGTTTGTTTTTTTTGGGTGGTCCAGTGGTTTAACACAGCTGGAAAGCTCCAGCAAAGAGCTTGCCCTGTTTGCTTCTCTTGCTCACTTTCCCCCTGCTTACATTCGCTATAACAATTGCTGGGAAGCTTTTACTGCACTTATGGGAGCACAAGCATTTTCCATCAATTCTGTTGTTGTTGTTGTTGTTGTTATTGTTGTTGTTATTATTATTATTATTATTATTATTATTATTATTAAGTTCCTCAATCTGTCATCACTTCTATTTCACATGTGGAAGTGAGACTTGTACAAAAAAGTAGAATTGAATAGCAGAAATAATAAATTTTATTTGTCCTGGTCCTGTTGTCATCATTTTACTAATGACTTCCAGTTCAGTGAAATTATCTTCTTAATGGTATTTGCTAGCGATAATGTAGCTTCTACTGTTTGGAAAGCAGTGTTAAAGTGGAACCTAATCTTGCCTTATACATAAAAGAAAGGTTCATACTCACTCTGAGTAGTAGGAGGTCCAGCTTGCTAATTTGATTTGTTAATGTAATTTCACTCTGGCATCATGTCTGTTCTCTGTATCAACAGATAAAGAAGCCAGAGTATCTGTATCATATCAGAACTGGGGGAAAAAAAAGATGGATAGTTGCATCGCGAGACAGATATGATGAGAATTGGATACTGTCTGTGTACCACTCTCTTAAGGATGCTGAGATCTAAATTTTCAAAATAAAATGGCACAGATCACACAAAATATTGCAGCAGAAAACAGCAGGCAATGGACTGGAACAGTGACCAATAGCTGATATAGTCCAGTCGTGTTTCCCAGATAAACATCAGTGAAGTGCATCAGCTCTGAGTGATCAGCTGAAAGTAAAAAAAATAAAATATAATAAAAAAACGAAAGAAAGAAAGGGGGGAACAAATGTTTGGAAAATGCATCTGTGTGTAAACAGACAAGTAAACAAAACTCCTGTCATCCTCTGTCACAATTTCACCGCTCTTTGCTGCATCACCATATTTTGGTATCATAAATTTCTGTAATTACTGAAACTGAATTCCATTTCTTTTCTTGCAGGTGGCGTTGTCAGAGGGTTAAAAAGACATCAGAGAATGGCAGGACTTACCTGTAACATGGACAAAATTAAAGAAAGAGAAGAAATTAATTTAAAAAAAAAACACACAAAAAAAACCACGACTTACCAGTTGCCTAGTGGACCCTGGAAATACAATAAGGGACACAAAAGCTCTGTGAATGCATTACTCTTGCAATGTTGGGTTTCTCCAACCAAAGATATACAAGTGCCTGTATCTGTGGTGTAAATATTTCTAGGAACTCCTTGTTGGTTTTTTTTCCTTTTTGTTATTTCTTTTGATTTTTGCCTGAGCCCCCCTGTGCCATGTCCAAACATGCAGTACAGAAACAAAGCAGAAGGCCACATCCAAGAGCTACTTTTTTTTTTTTTTCCCCGTTCTGGTGGTGATTTGGTCTCACCTTATCAAGCGTGACAGACAGAAGTGTTTTATCAAAGTGGTAAATGTTTAGATTGCTTACAGTTGACCTTAAGATAAGTGTTTTTGTCGCCCTTATAACAAAGTGTGATGTTTAATCACTTGGAACATGTTTAAGGAAACAGAAAAGTAGGTAAATAATGATTAAATCCCTAGTGTGCACTCACCATAGCAACTTAAGTGAGGAATGGAATGAAGTAGCACTTTTCTCTGCACCAAATTCGATGGTTTAATTAAAAGGCGGTTCTTTAAAGTCCATTCAGACAATCAAAGTGACGTTTAAGTGATTTGAGTAAACACAAAGTAAATACTTTAGGTGATTGCACTGTGCGCATTAATATGTGAACAGTGTTGACTGTAAACTTAAGAATTTCACATCTTCCTTTTACTGACTGCTTGTGATTAGCAGTTAAAGAATTACCAGAACTTCCTGTGGTTTGTTGTTGAAATCTGTCACACATTCATTTTTTTTTTTAAAAGAATTTTTCTTGGCCTTATGCTTTCTTCCATCAGTTGCTTCTTCACTCACCCGCCTCTTGAATTTAATTTGCTGCACTCCACTCACTGTGGAGCAGTTTTGATGTTTAATCCAGTCCCCCCTATCGTACCCAGGAGATACAGAACATTTTATCTTGCCTTACCCTACGGTGGACTTGCTTGCTCGAAAATAGGCGTGGGTCATCACTTTTGTCCCTTCTTCCACAGCCAAACATCACGTTCGAAATCAAGCTTGTGCTCTTTGTCCTGTTATTGTAAATGTCAGGTGACCCTTGAGTTACTTTATATTAGACACTTTAGTTACTTCACCTTTTTTGAAATGATAAATTATATGAGTTGCACATGTTCAAGTGTTTTCATAGATGGTGCACCTTTGGATGTCTTGCACATTTTGTTATTTGCTCCTATGATTATTTCTTTTTATGTAAATAAACTAATTGGCCTCCATGTAAAATAAATAAATAAATGTGATTATTACGCTGCTGCTCAGAAGTTTGCATAACCGTCCTTGTTTGTTTTAAAGAAAAGTTTTCATTTAATATAATGTGAAATGATAAAAATAATGTAAACCATTCAGGGACTCCTTTAGTTATAAATAGCTTATCATTTTTAATACGTCTGTGTAAGTGTTCGGAGGCCCAATTTCACCAACCATTACTCCTGTGCTCTTGGGCCTCCATATATTAGCAAATGCAAGTTTATCATGGTAAAAGTTTGATGTTTCCATATATGTAAAGTATCAGTCGCAGAGGTCATAGAGAGGGAAAAATGTTTACTCCCTGACTGGTTGGCAAGTGGATTCAGGAAGTTGATGGCTGACGATAGGTTAAATGGATCGCAAAGGGAGTGCTGCACCAAAACCTAGCAGATCGCTGTGGTCGGTTATAGTTTACATGAAAGAGTCAGACTTCTCAGTAAACGGTCACCAGGTAACCACCGAGCGGCAGTTAAACTTAAAAAAAGTGTGTCACAAATCGACGAACATTCACCTTCAGAGTAAAAGTCTGCAGTCTGTTTTACAAGGTGCAGCTTTCAGTTTGACGGTGGACTGTCTCCGTTTCCAGTTTGTCACGCTGTTTGGTTTCACTACCACTTGGCATTTAGTTGGCAAGTGTTTACAGACAAGTTGTTGTTCTCCATTCAAACTACAGGCCATCATGGGACTCTGCTTGCAACCAGTAATAGCAAAGTAGTTTTTGGTGTAGCACTGTATATCGTAGACCAGTTAAACCTAATGACAAGCAGACTCAGGCAATCACTTGTTAACCACTAGAAGAATACATGTTTTTCTCTGGCAACCAATGGTTAACAAAGGTCGCTGACCCCTCTTTCACACAGCGGTGTGCACTACTCCCCCTAGAGGACAACTTAAAATGCCTCCAACCAGAAGAGAAAGAAGTTGGAGGGGGTTGGTCTGCCGCCGAGTACATCAGAGTTTGAGAAACCCTGAAGTGGCAGTTTCATTAAATGTATTTTTGTAAGAGCGAGGTGGTGCTGGTTTCTGAAGGGAGCAGTAAACGCCATTGTTTGTGGCTGCCACATGAAAGTTCTTAAAACGGGAACACTGAGTTTCAGAATAAAGTTCTGTTTGGTTTGTTTGTTTGTTTTTGGAGACATCCAAAGCACTTGACTAGCCAAATGTGTGGCTTCTTTATTGAGCATACTGGTTTTCGGATATAATGTATAACAAACGATCAGCGTTTTACCAGAATATACTTTCATTTGAAAATACATTATGCCATCAGAACTAAGGGACTATTATAGCATATATGAATACAAATTAAATACGAATGTACTTTTCTTTCAAAAACAAGGACAAACTTTTGGGCAGCAGTGAGAATACCATTATCATATTTATTATATATTAATTATTAAACTAACATTTGTATTATTTTGAATGACATGAAACTGTGCAAAAACTCATTTTGTGTGTGAATGCATGAGAGTGAGTTTTGGATAAAGAAATGTAGCTGTAGACTGCAATTCTCTGAAATGTCGTTCCGAGCATCTGATTTTTGAAAAAGATACCCTCACAGAGACAAAACAAGCCCCCTCCCCCGACTTCCACCTGCAAAACGTTTTCCATCTGTCGTTGCTTTTAGATTGCGTCGGGCTAAATCTTTCTTTCTGAGAGCAGTACAGCAGCACAGATTAGAGCTGCAAAAAAAAAAAAGAAAAGTAAAAAAGACAGTGCTATATTTCTTTTGGTTTGTTGCATTGGTCTGAGCTTGTTTAAAAAGCGGTCTGTGTCCAGAGAATTGAGTAAAAAGCTTCCTACAGTCTTAACAGAAGAGAAGTAAAGATTGTCTGTTTGTATATTATGTATTTTTTTTCCCTCTTCAATAGCAATTACTGATACATTTAACTTACCTCTGCTATAATTTTGCTCCATAATTGATGTACCTGTTGAATGTACTTTTTTATAAGCACCGTAATCTAAATCTGAGATGCAAGAATTCCAAGTGATTCAAAATATGTGAGATATATAATTTTTTTTCAGTTTGGGAGGCTTTACTTGAATTGTGTTGGGGTTTTTTTTGTTTGTTTGTTTTGTTTTGATTTGATTGGTTTTCATAGTATAAGGTTTTCCCGTCATGTTGTTGTATGAAACGCTGTACTTAACATTTGCGTTTTTCGTGTGTATGTCAGTGACTGACTGGTTTTGGAAATGGTTGTGATTACATCCCCCCCACCCCACACACACACACACACACAGAAAATGATGCTAGAAAAGTCTTCCTACTTCTATTGTTCAGATGATGGGCATGGATCTTTTGCATTCTCTCATTCATCTATTGTGCTCCCACCTGCTTTTGATTTTTTTTGTTTTGATTTTTTTTTCTTGTTTTGGAAGATCTGGCAGCTCTTATTGGTCTGTTTGGGGTAGAAGTGCGAGTGAGTTAAAGGAACTTGAAGTTGTGAATGGAGCTGTCTTAACATGTATCAATTGCATTTATCTGCTTCATATCCTTCTGTGCGTTCTCCCCCCTCCGGGTTAAATTTGCATCTCTGACTGCAAAAAATGCCTTAACATTGTCTTTGCTTAATCTATCACATATTGTAAATCGCACAGGAAAAACTCAAGCAAATCTTAACTATTGTGAAGTGTACATTTAAAGGATTTAAAGGAGCAGATGCTTGCTGTTGTAGTTCTCAAGTTACTCCACTATATCACTAATGACGTAAAAACAGTGGCGCCATATTCATCTTAAGTTGCACCATGTCGCTGTGTATGGAGGACTGAAACTGCCAAAAAAAAAAAGCTCAGTGAAAGAAGGTCTTCGTCATACAGTTCGCTAAGAAAAAAAAACAGTTGAAATTTGAGATGAAATTGGTTGCACAGACGTATACGGTGCTGCATTAAAAACCTTACGATTGCTTTGGACGCTAATAGATTGCCATAGTTGCCCAGAGCTTACAGGGAAGATGCCAACTTGCCACCTTACTGCTGCGACCAACGGGTTTCTTAGCAACCACAACAGGTTGCAGCTGTAAGGCAACTAAAGCAATTGAAAGGTTTTCAGTGGAGTGCAATCGATTGTACCTCCTGGTTGCCAGCAACCGCTTGCCAACCAGTCAGGGAATGCAAATTTTTCCCTAGTGACTGGAGGTTGCCAGGGCGTTGCTGACCAGTTTCCAGGCCTTTGTCACTCAGGCCTAAGCACATCTAGAGGTCGCCTGATTGGAGTTAGCTCTTTGTGCATAAAGTTTAACTAGTAACACACACTGAATGATGACTCCTTCATATGTATATTAAAGCAGAAATGCCTGAAAAATAAGAAAATAAAGAAGTAGTAAATTATGAAATGGGTGGCAAATGAAAAATAGAAATAATATGTAAATGGAAAAGCAAAAAAGAGGGGAATTGATTCAACGAATACAAAACGAGCAAAATTAAAACAAATCGGCACGTTTAAGTAAACGATGCCTACACTCATTTTAATTTGTTTGGTATAGCTAATTTACATTTCATCTTTGCCGCTGGCAGTTTCAGGCTACCATACCGGTGTTTTGTGTTTTTTGCTATAACTCAAAACATGACTCCAATAAAAGGTGCCCTTCCTCCTATCTGTCATCCTTTTTGTCATGTTAGCAGCGCTTACAGGCAAATATTAAGCCAACTCTGTGCCTTCTGCACTGTCGAGCTGCATCCTCCTCCCTGTACATACAGTAGATAGGACCATAGGTTTTAATGTGGCTAGGATGTCATTCAGACCCTTTTCCTCCCCAGTGGAACTGCTGTAAATGAATTCAAGTTTAAATAAACTGTCTCTGAAGTTCAACCGCTCTTCGTCTCTGACTCTCCCTTTATCCCCAACACTTGAAGATTTATTTGTTACTTTTAGATTTTTATTTTGTAGGGAGATTAATGATCTGCTTGGGGAAATAAACTAATTTGGCACTACTTAAAGTAAGAGGTCAGAGAAATACTAAGATCTATAAGCTCTAGCTCTCTCTGCCTGAAAATAAGGATGATACTGGTGATGTTATCGCAACATATTTCCATGGTGTCATGCGAGTACGCTGTAGTCAAGACACTTTAGCATTAAGATACAGTACATGGCATCAGTTTTTCCAAAAGTTCTTCACGTTATCCATGTGACTTAAAGGGCAGATGGCAGCAAGGCAGAATTACCAAGTAGGGCCTGACCGCTGAAGATGAAGAAATGCCAAACTAGCCCTGGAGACCCAAATTACCAAGCAATCCCCTGAATGGACAACTCAAGATGAAGGTGAAGCTCTAAGAATATTTAAAGCAGAGCTGAAGTTCAGGCAAAATTAAGTTCATTTTGTTTCAATGGTTCATTCATGTAAAGCCACAGTTTGATGTGGAGGACTTTTAGTCATGGAAGTAATATAACTATTGTTCGGAGATGTACCAGTATAGATGTGCGTAGTCATATATGTTCTCTCTTGGCTTCTCTGGTGACTAGGTAGTTAAGTGCTATGTGATCTGGTATTAGTGTCATCCTAAGGGAAACTCCATCCACTCATTACCAATTCACCAATGTTAACAGTGCATCCAGGAAGTATTCAGTGCTTCTCTTTTCCACATTTTGTCATGTTATAGCCTTATTCCAAAATGGATTCAATTCATTTTCACTTCAAAAATCTACACAAAATCCCATAATGATAAAGTAAAAAAAGTCTGCTTGAAATCTTGCGAATTTAATAAATATAAAAAACGAAAATATAACATCCAATACGTAAGTATTCATAGCCTCTGATCAATACTTTGTTGAAGGACCTTTGCCGGCAATTAAAGCCTTTTTGTGTCTCTTTGAGTAAGATTGGCATGCCTGTTTTGGGGCAGTTTGATCTTCTTTGCAGAAACTTTCAAGCTCCATTAGGTCGGATGGGGTGCACTCATCCACAGCCATTTCCAGATCTCTCTAGAAATGTTCAGTTGTATTCAAGTCTGGGCTCTAACTGAGCCATTCAAGGTAGTCCCAAAGCCACACTTTTGTTGTCTTGGCTGTGTGCTTAGGGTCCTGTTGGGAGATGATCCTCAGTCTGAGGTTAAGTCTGGAGCAGGTTATCATCAAGGATGTTTCTGTACGTTGCTGCATTCATCTTTCATTTCCTGCTGCCGAAGGCACATGCCACAGCATGATACTGCCACCACCATGCTTCACTGTAACGATGATATTGACCGGATGATGGGCACTGTCTGGTTTTCTCCAGACATGATGCTCAACATTCAGGCCAAAAAGTTGAATCTTTGATTCAACGGACCAGAACATTTTGTATGGCATGGTCTGAGAACCCTCCTGGTGTCTCTTGGCAAATTCCAAGCAGGCTGTCATGTGCCTCTTACTGAGGAGTGGCTTCCATCTGGCCACTCTATCATACAGCCCTAATTGGTCAAGTGCTGCAGAAATGGTTGTTCTTCTGGAAGGTTCTCCTCTCTCCACAGAGAAATGATGGAGCTCTGTCAGAGTGATCATAATCACCTCCCTGACTAACACCCTTCTACGCCAGTTGCTCAGATTTGCCACTTGGCGAGCTCTAAAAGAGTCCTGGTGGTTCCAAACTTCTTCCATTTATGGATGATGGAGGTCACTGTGCTCACTGGGACCTTTAGTGCTGCAGAAATATTTCTCTACCCTTTTCCATGAACCAACATCCATTGGACAGACACAATACAAACACTAACCTTTTATCAGTGTGCTCCTCAGTCATATGTTGGCCACATAAACTGGAGCTGGTCATCAAAAGAGTATGATTGGATATTTTCTCCTTTTCAGACCAGTCTCTGTAAATCCTAGAGATGGTTGTGTGGGAAAATTGAAATAGATCAGCAGATTCTGAAATACTCAGACCAGCTCGCCTGGCACTAACCATGCCACAAATTGCAATTTCTTTTCTTTTCAACTTCAGCAGGTCTACTTGATCTTGTCTGCATGCCTAAATGCATTTAGCTGCTGCCATGTGAATTGCAGAATGGATATTTGCACTATTGAGCAGTTGAACAGGTGTATCTAGTGAAGTGGCCAGTGAGCATATATTTAGTCTTTGTTAGGATCACCATCCCAGAGCTGCTTGGAGAGCCACAGACTTTAAATCTAGCAGTGCGATGGTAAAATCTACAGTGTTCATCATCAGTGCTAAGCCTGACCCTAACCTTATGCTGTCACATTGGTTCAAATCAAAAGACAAAGAAAAACAAAATCATTCTAACTGACGAAAAGTCCTTTTTGTTTGACTCGAAAACATAGGGCTAGGTTTAGGATTTTTTCCCCTTTACATACCCACCACCTGCGTTCATGTCATCATGTTAGGATCAGCTCTGAGACTGGCACGGTGTTTCAGGACCGCTTACACCCTTTGCAGCTTTCCGTGCGCCTCTCTTTCTCATTTGCACTTATCCTCCAAATTCAAACTTGCATTCAAAACCCAGACAGACAGAAGCTCGTAAGTAGTGGAGAACATTTAGCTCGATGGATTTCCTCCTGTCAGTAATATAATCAGAAACAGCAACACCGTGTTTACCCGGCTCTGGACAGTCTACCAGCGGGAACGATGCATAGTGCATAAGCCCGACGTGCGTCAGTGCTGACAAAAGCTTATTCTTATTTTGTTGTACATAAACTATTTAAAGTGCATAAATGAGTCTCTTTATTACACAGGGTGATGTTCTTTCTTCACAAACAAACAACGCCACTGTGTTTATTTTGAGTCCTCATACGCCATCCTGCTGTCGTAAATGCTCAACAGAGCACAGTTTGTGTGGGCTTTGGTGTCATCCAGGGATTTTCAGACAATAAGAAAAAGAAAAAATGGCAGACTTGTGTTTTGAGGACAGGATAAACACCTTATTATTTTAATTCAAGAAAGCAAGGTGTCACCTCCCTTGTCGATGAATGCAATTTATATAAAAAATGGCAAATATGATTCATGCAGTATCCACCACAACACGGAAACTAATCCTTGCAAACAAGGAGGAGGCACAGACTGTCCCAGCAACAGAGCGGTGATACATAATAAAAACATGTAACTGGATGAAATAACATGTAATTTTAGTGTAAGGCGGATGACTATAAATCAACCACTTAGCAATGCTGAGAAAACAGTATGTTTACTGCTGTTTATGGAGTGGGAGGAGGCAGAGAAAAACTAGACGGTCAAGAAAGACATTAAGAGGCGGTTATTATCCATCATCTGTTTGTGAAGCTCGGTGCTTGTCACGAGGCTCTCAATGGGAATGAAAGTCAGTAAACAAGGAGTGATTAATGTTTTAAATTCATATCCTGATGGTGATTCTCCTAAATTCCCACAAAATTAAGAGGGAAAGCCAAAGATCTGCACAGGAGCCAAATGAATGACTACTGGTGCCAAATGAATGGTGTGATGTGGCGAAACCTCCCTCCAAAGTGTGTTTCATCTAAATCTGGCATGCATTGTATTTGCACACCTGTAGGAAGGAAAAGTTCTCGGGAAAAACTAACAGGAAATCATAACCAACCTCCTTAGTACCACTCATCTTTTCAGTTTTAGCTCATTATTTTAGTTTTCTGTTCTGAAACTTTGTTCACAAAACAGCAGGCAGCAGCTGTTTTTAGCAGAAAAGCTCACATAAGAGCCATGTACTACAGCTAGACCATGCAAGAAACCGTTTTGCAGGAAATGAGATAAACTGTTTTTCTCAGGAGTTGCTGACTAGCAAAGCAGAGGTCAAATGTGAGTGAATATTGGGTACGCAGTAGAGTTGCCAAAAACACAACTCTAGATGAATGATAATTTAGCTCCATGTCTGCTAGATGAATAGGCAGCTGTCTGTTCTCACATTCACACTGCATGAGGTCATAAAATGTCACCGTCATGTTTTCAGCTTGTTCTGCTGCCTGAAAGTTGCCAATCAAATGCATATTTAGATGCTACAGGAGACATTATTTTCTTGCCTGCGCTAAATAGATAAATAATAATACAATATCTGATGACTGAGGGCTCACAACCACACAGTGAGCAAGTATACAGTGACAGTAAAAATGTAACAAAAACAGAGCTCAGGTATCGTAATTATAATCAGATCAGGAGAGACAGCTGCAAGAAAAAAATGAAATCATAAACCACAATTCCTCTCGACATTTAATTCTGGCTCAGAAATGAGTGTTTTGTGGCAAAAATTAGGATATTTACCACTGATTTGTTATGATAAATTAAAAAAAAAAGACAGTACACCACATTTATAAGTCACCCATTTTTAACTAGAGATGTACTGATCAACCGGCCGGGGACAGCGTGCTTGACATGGAAACAGGCCAGTCAGCAAAGACGTAAAGTTTGCTAGCTGTGAATATTTTTGTGAATGAACTGAACAACAAGGAGTCTTAGCAGACACAAGTCACTCTCCCCTAACTGAACACAGACATTTTAAAGACTCTAACAAAGGCAAAGTGGCTAAAGGCTCAGGGCCAGAAACATGCTAGCAGCCTCGGTATGAGCAATGCATCAAAGCAGTTATAAAAAAAGGGGAACAAAAGAGTTGATGTCCTCTCATTTGGTGAAGTCATAAACCATGTACCAAATTTGTTTTCTTAAATAAATCTGTTGCGCCTGCTTTAGTTTGGTGGGTAAAATACAGTATGTCAGGTAAAGGCGGAGCAAGTCATTATCGGCTAATTATCTAAGAGCAGAGCACTTTATTTTCAGTTATTTCAGTGAGAGAAGATTTTTACAATTTAGTGCAATTTGGAGGAAATTGCAAAGTTAAAAAAAATGTATGTAATTATGCAAATAAAATGTTGCATTGAAGAAAATGTGAGGTTTTGCTTGTAAATTTCTTCAGTTAGACAATCAAATCGGGAATCAGTCAAGAAAATTGCACTTGTGCATCTCTAATTTTAACTCTATTAAGGCTTTAGGTATGCATTATTAGAGGCGTGGCCTTTCTGAGTTACAGGTGGGCGATGACTCAGCTGGCCTTATTTGTAGTTGTGCTAACAGGCTACCCAGTCGTTATTTAAGTTGATGAGAGAAAATCTAGTAATTTATTTGTACTTTTCTCAGCACTAACTAAAAGGTATCAGTGTCTACCATGCACAGTCTGTGGTTGCAGCTTAATGGCCAAGCTAGCTAGAGACAACTTATTGGAGATAACGTTTTGTCCAAATATGGTCAACAGCAACAACAACAACAACACTGTGATGGACATGATGCAAAACTGGGATCCTCAAATCAATAAGTGACAACATCAGGCTGCTATGTCCATCTTTTGTACACAGTCAAGCAGGGAAGCCAGCACAATAGCCCTGTGTTCTGGTCTTACAAAGCCTATAATGGTCTGCTGTAAAAGATCCCTCAGTAAATAACAGTTGTGCTGTGCTGGCTGTATTATGAACATATGTTTCTGATATTCATCCTTTCTCATATCTGTAAACTTTGCAGGTAAAATATTGGAAAACACACTATAGCCTCTGCAACCATAATAATATTGTTAAATCAGTAGCTTTGGCGGTCGTAACTGAACATTACTACCCTGATTTACTAAAAATATAATGTTCAAGCCCAGGTCTTTTTTCTGAAAGGGGGTAATTCTCTTCATCCATAGCTTTTCGCTGCACTGTGAAGTTAGTATCGCTCTCTTCTATAGTCTAATCTTTGATTTATACGTTGCTTTCTTTTGGGAATTACATGAAACATGAGCTTGTTGCAACAATATATGCTTTCACAGGGGAAGAAAAGCATTCTCTGTGGAGAGCAGAGTTCAATTTACACCACCAGAGGGCAGGGTTAGCAGATAAAGAGTTGAGAGACTGGATCAAAAGAACCTGAGCTCCAACTTCTTTGCCTTTCAGATACTGTCCTTCAAAGTCTGAGTGTTGACTGTTTTATAGCACTAAAATCCTGGGGAATAACACTAACATAAATAAAAAGGCATAAAAATGAGACGCTCCAATCAATAAAAGCTGCAAATGCTGAAATGGATGCAAGCGCTTGTGTTCAGACGTCTTTCGCTGAAGAGAATTTGACTCTGCCCTCTTGGTTTAATCTGACTGGATGGTTACTATTCTGTCTTAAAAGCAGCCAAAGTATAGGGATGAAATTTAGGCATCAGCGTGAGCCATTTTGAAAAAGAAAATTTGTAAAGGTCACTCTTACTCTTGACTCCCTCATTTGCACTGAGTTTCTGGGTGACTGGAGAGTTGGAGTCTCCTTGCAACGCTTGTTAAGAGACCATTAATCAGATTTCTCCAGGCTCGGTATGCAGTTTGAGATTGTTTATCCTTTTGTCATTTGCACCCCTTCTCTGAATTAGGGCAGCGTAAACAAAGAGTCCTTTAGGGCTCAGTTCTGTTCAAAGCTGCTTGTTAGTGCCCAGTGTAGCTGGCTGTTGCTTAACAGAGGAATCAAGACAGCCCAACACAAATTTACTTCTCTCTCCAGATAAATTTAATCAGAAGTTAATGATCGAGGGCACAGCTGGTTAAAAAAAGTTTTTTTTGGATCAAATATGGACCAAATATAATAACGCAAATGAAACTTGCAATGAGAATTAACGAGCTTGTACAAAGAACTACAAATATCTAGATGGACCCACTCTGCTTGTGTGGATCGATTTTCACTTAATTTGGCCTAAATTGTTTTAACTTTTTAACTTTCAACATTTTAACTTTTAGAAAAAAATTTTTTTTCATGTTTTCCTTAAGTTCAGAGAGCGAAATGTCTGTAGAATTACCAACCAAATGAACAAACCATACTCTACGAGCCATTAATTTAAGAATAATTCAGATTTAGTGAAATGTAGGTCTCATTTTTCTGGTCTGTCATTACAGTGTCACGGTTAAACATCAACTGCCAGACAGTTCTCACACAGCTAAAAGCTGGGCAATTCACACAAGAGAAAAGGGTTATTGTATTGTGAATATGTTGGACCGACGCTTTAGCCACGAGATCATTATTGTATTTGTCATGGGTGGTTTTAAACAGATCAGAACACTTCACCTCACTCACGGTCATTCAGTTCCAGTGGGGTTCATTTCAGAGCATTTTTAATGCAACCCCCTGCCAAATAAACCATAATGCGGCTTGGTGTGTGTTATAAACCATGTCCCTGACTGTGCTCCAGTTTTCGTGACTAAAATTGTAGGATTTAATTAGTCTGTTGCTTAGCACTAATTAGCAGGAATCGTGTCGATGCACTCATAGAGTTTGTGCTTGGTAAACAAGCTTGTTAGTGTTAGCTTATAACCAGTGGTTCCCAAAATTTTTTTGCTAGGCCCCCCTTTGTTTTACAAGAAAATCCTCCAACCACACACACATATTTTGTTTTCAAACTCCACTGCAGTTTATTTCACACCTCAAACCTTTTGTAAACAATTAAACAAATAAAAGTAAACTGCAATAAATTACAGGTAGCAATAAAATAAACTACTACCTCTTTTAAATAACAGAAAAACAAACCATCTTTATGGTGTAATTATTTTACGTGTAGTTGTTTTTTTGGTTTTTTTTTTTACTGTGTAAGAATATTCAACATTGCTATCAATACATTTTTCAAAAAATGCCTCTCTGTGCAAAATGGGTTTAAAAACATAAACAGCTGTGGGATACTGTTTGTCTGTGATTTGGACAGCCCAGCGCGTGCTCCCGACGCAGGGGAAACTAATTCTGTCGGGGATACCTACCTTGGCACCACCGTTGTGCAGGTGAAGCCAAAGGCGAGATATGCTTCATCATATTTTCTAGTCTTTGGCTTGGAAGGAAGTTGGTTTGGAAGCATATTTGGCGATGCTTCATCTTCTGCTTTGCGTTTGTGTGGGAGCCCCATCAAAAACCTGTCCATTATGCTAGCAGTGTCAAAGCATTATTTA
>VVHJ01046097.1:0-10091 GCA_015107715.1 Tylochromis polylepis
ATGGTCTCTGCTGCTGACTTATTCTGAGCTAGGTATCTGAGGACAGCACTGTCAATGGGCTGTGAGATGTCAGCAGGACGTTTTAGTGAAGGCTCGTCTTTGCTGTAGAGGGCCCTTCCCAGAGATTTATAAAAAGGGTAAACTCTGATTTCTTCCTTTTTAATGGAATGCTTCTTCTTCTTGAAGATTTTTTGAACAGCTGGAAAAAAGAATGTAACATACTGTATATTATTATTCACACATATTACTATTGTACGTTTGCAGTAACATACACAAAGTAGTGTAAATGAAGTACCTCGATGATCTTTAAATGTGATGACAGCAGACGCTTCATTAAGTAAGACCTCCTCCACATCCCCACCTTCATTTTCAAAATAAAGCTGAAGATGTTCTTCACTGAACTGTAGAATGTCATCAACTAGAACTTGCTTTGTGACTTTGAGAGGTTGAACAGAAAATCCCATCTTGGTGAACACTTTGTTTTGGGGGCATTTTGCCACAAAATCAGCATTTTCTGTGAAATAGAGATAAAAAAAAAAAAGGTTTAAGGCATTTTTAATTGAAAATTCTGCAGGACGCCTTTAAATCTTCTTTGCTGATTTAGTAATGTGTACACACATTTTTCAGGATGAAGTATCAGCATATTTATGATCAGCAAGGTGAGATTCTGGGATGGTCGGTATATGGCACATGTTTTTTGGGTTTTTTTGTTTTTTTTTGCTGGCACAACATTACACTACCAGTAGTCTGTGTTGCTTTGCTAGCCTGTGCGTTAGTGGCCTAGCTAAAACTAGAATGCCTCATTCCAATTTTAGCTCAGGCAAATACAACAGCCACATTGTCCTGGAACATATTTTTATGTTGTTTTATGTTAATGATTGTTGGAACTGGTTATGCAAGACAGATCTCAGCATCAACAGACAATTAAACTTTATATTATCATATCATAAATAAGAACTTTTCATTTTGAAATGGGTACCTTTTCCACTCTGGAAAGTCACCACAGCAGAGGAGATGTCAGGAAAGAATTCCAAGGTGAAGTCATGAGACTTTGTGATGTTTTCCACCAGCATCTCCAAGAACTCCTGGTTGGTATTATCAAGAATATTCCCTAAAACGGCCGAGGCGGAGCACGGCTCTTCATCTGCTGTATCATCATCTCCGTCTTCTGTTTCTGTTTGAACTTTGGCTGTAGGGTTGCTTTTATCAGCAGTCGGCTGTTTGTCAGCAGCAACATCTGCTGTTAAAAAGAAATGTAGGCCAAGTTTAACAAACTTATGCTTTTTAGATAGTGCAAGACTAAAAACACTTATATTTTAATTACCTGTTTAGGTGTTTCACTCACAACTATTGCCTCACACTAATTAATAAATAAATAATTGGACTTGAAAATTGCATGGATGAATAGGTTAAATAGGCTTCTTCTTTTGCCTGCAGATAGGTCTTCATATTTTAATTGGCAGAATTTTACACTGTATGGTCTTCTTGACGCAGTACCTGGGAGATTTGTGTCTCCTACCAGTCTTGAAGTGTAAAGCACACTATGGAGCCCCTAGAGTACGTTAAAATAGCATTAAGCTTTGGATATTTTATCGAGAGAGGGCGAGCCAGTTTTATCTTATAAAGTTTGTCTTCCTCATAGAAGATTCAATTCATTCTTCTGACTAATGTTAGCTAGACAGGCAAATCACAACCTATCTAACAAATACAAATACTAACAAATACAGTTCAGAAAGGGTAAAAAAAACCTCAGGTACTTTCTATGGTCTCACACATATTAAATGCATTCCTATATACAGATATTTATATTAAAAAAATAACTCCCACTAAAACAGTACAAATTAAAGCCAAGCCAAATAGGAGATGCTGGACTTGTAATTTCACAATACAAACACTGATTTATTCCAAACTGTGTGGGTGGTGGGGAGTTGCTACTCATCTGAGAAAAACAAAGTGTGAATGTCTGAGAAAACTACCTGTGACAACCTGCCTGGAGTGGATGAGATCACTTGATTAATTCAAATGCCCAGGGCTGTTGTGTTAACTCGGCTTTTCTGGTGTAACAAAATAGCACTGCTAGATTTGTGAAGTGTTAAGCTATGGCTAGCCGGAAAACAGAATCTTGTTTGCTAAAGTCATCAGTAGCAAAATCATAACTAAGTAGAAATTCTAGCTTGTGAAATTACTTTACCTGTGATGCTAAATGATTTCAAATGGCGTTAACTTTAGCCATCAGTAAAGCATGTAATGACACAAAGCAAAGATGTATAACTATCATTTATTGCAGTAATAGCTAACACTGGCGCAGTTAGCCGGCTAGCTGTAACCTAGAGATTTCCACATATGTTAGTGGAGGACTGCGTTGTAGGTTCCTTCTTACTGTTCAGTGGATTAACTTTTTACATGATATAAAAATCATGATATTGCAATCTCACTGCTATAGCAGTGCCATGACCCTAGTGCATGCAACGAGACAAGGCCAGTCATGTCTGAGAGCAAGAGCTGTGATGATTTATTGCTTAAAAAGAGAGATACTTCAAAAACCTCTTGCACAGTACAAAGTACAGTACTGTGCATAATATTCAGCTGGTGGTGTGCGACCTAAATGTTAACAAATGACTCCACCAAACATCACTGTAGAAATCACTTCCTGCAATTTGACAGAAGTGCCTTCAGGTAACGGCTGTTACTGGAATTCATTGATAATGCCGATGTTGATGCTGTTGCTGGCACCTTGATTCAATGATGCTCACTTTGAATTAGGTAGAGTGTTATCAATGAAAATAGCTCATTGAAAACGAAGGATGGGAAATGCCCCTCATTTACTTACACTTATAAATGCCGCTGCATGCCAAACTGCAAGCATCAATGAAATGTTGTTTAGTATTTTTCTTCTATACTGTCATAAATATTCTTGCTCATTTTCTTTAAATATTGTGATATAGTTTTGAGGCTATGTCAAGATGATCTGCTGAAGATTAAAGTGAGCACCTGATTGGGCAAGAAAGGTGATCTAAGTGACTGAATGTGGTGTGGTTGTTGGTGTTAGGTGGGCTGGTCAGAATATTTCAGAAACTGTGGGGCTTTCCCACACAGCCACCTCTAGAGTTTATAGAGAATGATCAAAAAAGAGAAAATATGCAGTGCGTGCCAGTTCTGTGGGGCAACGATGCCTTGGTGAGCTCAGCCATCAGAGGATAATGGTCAGACTGCTTTGAGCTGTCTGACCATTAACTGACCACTCACTCAACCACTTGTTAAAACCGAGGTATGTTAAAAAGCACCTCTGAAAGCACAACATGTCAGACATTGAAGCAGATGTGCTACAGGAGCAGAAGACCAACACTGTTTTCCACTCCTGTCAGCTAAGAACAGAAAACTGAGGCCACAGTTCACACAGACTCACCAAAAATGGACAATACAAAAATCTGGAAAGTGTGGCAATGTCTGATTAATCTGATGATATTTGTATGGTAGGGTCAGAATTTGGGTCCAACAGGATACTAACAAGGTGTACCTAATAAAGTGGACAGTGGTGTATACTAAAAGCAAGGTTCAAGGTTCAAAGCTTTACTGTCATATGCACAGATAGAAACAAGTTTCCCAGTACAATGAAATTCTTACTCCGCCCCTCCGCTCTGGATGTATAGCAATAATATAGGACTTCCTGGTCTTTTACACTAGTGGTTACAAACACAGCTCTGGTCACTTCACTCAGTACTTACGTTTCTTGTTATCTTTATCAGACGGAGTTTCCTGTAAAAAGCAAATACAAAAAATACACGTTAGTTACTTTTATTTAGAATTATAGCGATTGTGTGTGTGTGTGTGTGTGTGTAAGTGCCCTAACTATTTGCTGGTCCGAAAAGTAATTCATGCAAACAAATTCATTATCAGCTTTGTGAAGCAAACTGCACCCAGTAATGCTTTCCGAGCAGTGCTTCTGACTTTTACAATATCAACACGGCAGGAAGTAAGCACAGTGTGCGGCACAGCTTTGGCTTTATAAGAAGTCACATGACTTCCAGTAAAAGATAAACACGATCAGATTTACGTTTAGTGGAAGTGTCTGATAATTTGGAGTCTGTGGAGGGGTTCAAGGGTCACACAAAATGAGCAATAATTGAATCTTTTCGCAGTTCCTTTTGAGAACAGGACGTGTCTGACAGAAGTTAGAGGTGCGCAGGTTTCATTGTGCACTGCCCACAGTGAGACCGAGTCTCATAAATAACACCGTCAATATAAGAACAGATTTAAGGTACACAGAGCAGGACAGCTGTTGATAACTGATTCATGACTAGCTTTAAACGACTTTTCGTACCCGTGATGATTTCTCTTCCGTGGGTAAGCGAACCGTCAGCTTCAAAACGCCCTTTTCCAAACTGATCTGATGCGACTCTTTGGCCAGAACATTTCTCTGATCTGTGACACAGCACAAACACATGATAATAAACCATATCGTAGCTGCTGAAATAAAGCAAACGTGACTTTATTGTGACAAACTTACCCTCCTCTCTCCGGAAGCGCACCATCGCTGTCCTGCTGCCATTTTCATACTCCACCTCACATTCGCCACCACCGTTAGATTTCTTACTTTGAAAGTATTTCACTAACTTGGTTTTTAATCTGGGTACGTTGGTTTCTTCGAGCTCAGCGAGCAGAGGATAGGAGTGTGCGGCCATCTTCGCAGGCCGGCTGCTGTCTGCTCTCACTGGTTTCGCTTTTGTTTCCTATTAAACGAAACGCAGTTTTTATTGGCGCGTTGTGGAGATTGGCCTTGAAGGGTTGGCTCAGCTAAACAGGGCTGAAAAACACTTTTATACACTTGGCTGCAGTCCACGGAGGCAGTTTGGAGAGGTCCGCGCCCTCTTCTCATTCTTTCGCTTTCTCTTTCACCTCGGTACTTTCCAGCTGAAAGTGTGCGTCGGTGAGTATCTGGCTTCTGCGCAATAAACATCTTTATTCGTTTAAACTAAAACTACGTTTTATCCAAGCTAGTCAAACGTGTGTTTCGTTCGTGGATTAGGTTTCGCCAGCACACAGCAACTTTTGTGGACTGGAATGTTGCTCGTGCTGCTTTTCACTGTATAAAAATGACGCAGAAACGTCAAATGTTTGACAGTTTCTTCATTTATGTTGGCCTACTCGGTAAAAGTAAGTTCTGAATAACGTTAGAGTAGAAAGCTATGATTTTTATCTCTCTGCGATGCAGTGCGCAGGTAGTGAAACCCCCCCCCCCCCAACAAAACAAAAACCTGATACAGCACTGACTTAGTTTTGTTTTCTCTATGTAAATTGTACAATTGTTATGAAAATATATAAAGTTCTTTTGTACGGAGAGTCAAACGGTGTTCATGCACACTGAAAATCCTCTCGACGTTGTTGTTTCTGGGGCAGGTAAATGATTTCTGAGTGGCCTAATGGTGTCCGTTGTTTGTCTCTGTCTCCCTCTGCTGCAGTGACGATATAACAGCAATTTACCGCATTTTACTAGGTAGGTCACCTGCAACCATGTGGCCATAAACTTGTTCTCCAATGCCAAGCAGGATATTTTAAACTTGATAACACCACAAAAGTATAGAATACATTGTTTAATAGTCACATTATCATTGTTATTATTATAATCCACAAAACCTACAGTGGGTGGGATCCTAGTTGTTGCATTTTCAGTGAAAATTAAAGTTACACACAGGCCGCAGCCAGTGAACAGACAGTTTGAATGCATTGTTGCAATCTCTATAAAATCAACAGTAATCAACTATACTGTGATTTGCTAATAAACTCGATAATGCTCTAGTTTGATTGATATTGGATGACATTCTCTATGTAAACACTGCCACTCCACGGTGGGTGTCACTTAGAAATTGCCTTTTTAAAAGCACATTTGAAAATTCTAATATAACATGAAATAGATCAGAAATGTTCTAAACAGAACACATAAATAAATAAACTTTAATTAAATAGCACCTTTCATAAACAAATTTACTACCTGCTTCATGAAGTAAGATAGCAAACAAAAATCAGTTATTGATTGTGTTTTAGCCTAAACCCAGTGCTGTACATGTTTTTTTAGATAGTCTGCTCAAACATATATTAGCTAATTACATATTAGCTAAAATGTTGTCATTAATTCTTACTTAGTAAAAAGGCAAACAATAACAAACTCTGTTTGAGGTGTGATGCTTTTGTCATTCTTTGATTCACTGACAGTCTTATTCTGTTCAGGAACCATGGATCATCAATCAGATATTCCTCTTCATGGATCCAAACTCAACATTGTGAAACAATGTGGACGTGCTCTGAGTGAAATCCTTCATAGCAAATTCGGATGTGTGGCCACCTTTGAAGGTGTGGATTTTGAGAGTGATGTGAGCTTTGGACAGCAGAAAAAGCAGCCTGTTGTCCCAGAGAAGAGGTTTTCTGTCAAGCTGCCTTCAGGTGTTGAGGTGTCTGTGTGGAAGGCTGATCTCACCAATTTCAAAGTAGATGCTGTTGTGAATGCTGCCAACTCCAGTCTGCAGCATGGTGGTGGCCTTGCTCAAGCTCTGTGTGAAGCTGGTGGTCCTCGTATCCAAATGGAGAGTGACGATTACATCAGCAATCGTGGTTCCTTACCAACAGGAGACGCAATTGTGACTACTGCCGGGTTGCTGCCATGCAAGAAGATAATTCATGCTGTGGGTCCATACCTGTCACCTAACCCCTCTGATGCTGAAGTTTCAAGTGCTGAACCATTGTTGAAAACCACCATCAGGAGTATTCTTCAGAAAGCTGCCGATTATCGTCTGGACAGTGTTGCCATTCCTGCTATAAGCTCTGGATTGTTCAACTACCCCCCATCACGATGTGCAAAAACCATAGTGTCAACTGTGAAAGACTACTATGAATTCTCTCCTTCCCACTGGCGTCTTCCTCAAGAGATACTCTTTGTGAACCATGATGAGCCAACAGTCACAGAAATGCACAGGGCCTGCCATCACATCCTAGGTCCCAACCAATCTAACCAAGTTTTGTCATACAGCCAAGCAGCAGAAAGGAACACCAGGGGTGCTGCCAAAACATCAAACAATGCCATCCAGATTGGGAACGTTCTTATAACACTGAAGAGTGATAAAATTGAGGATCAGAAGGTAAAGTCTTGTACTGTTTCTCCATTGCTATTTCCATTAAGCAGCAAGTTTACTTGTGCTTCACATTTTTTTGTTTGCTTGTTTTTGTTTTTTTTGTTTACTTTAGTGTGCATATTAAGTTACAGTAGGGTATTTTTGGGGCCACTGTTTTTACATTGTACTAGTGTATGTTCTTATTCCATTTTTTTTCATATAATAATTGTTTTTGCATCCTCTCAGACAGATGTCATTGTAAACACAGCATCATCTGACAGAGACCTGAAAATGGGTCAGATCTCAACTGCTTTGTTGAGCAAAGCGGGCGACAGAATGCAGGATGAAATACTAACGGCTCCTCCAGGGAAACGAGTTGTCGTCACAAAAGGGTACAAACTGCGGTGTAAAGAGGTGTTTCACACTTTCTGCAGTGTTAATAATCAACAAACAGCAGCATACCAGGTAGATTATAACATGAAATCTTCTGCATCATTTTCATAAAAGTCCAGTGCTGATATACACTATATGGGCAAAAGTACTGGGCCTACACAGTTCACACAGTAACAGCCTGGAAATCCTTTTCATGTAATACCAGAGGAGGTTTGCAACTCTGCAGTCAAATCAGCAGAGTGTTGGTAACTTTTATGCACTATGGGCCGCAGCCTTCAGCTACCCTGCTCTTTAACTTTTGGTGGTCTTGATGCTTTGGTGCTTGATTTTGTACACCTGTGGCAATAGGACTGAAGTCAACATCTGAATTCAGATTAAAAGTTGTGGCATAATACTTCTGTCCATATAGTGTAATATAGTCATTGTGTGATACAGTCCAAAGTGTAAGGACTTTCATTTGGTTTACATTTGTAACTCATAAAAAGCATACAGTATAATGTCACTATTATTTTTAATAACTAAAAGAACATAATACATTTTGTGGAAAAAGTATGACACAATGAAAAAAATGTGCTTTTTTTGGACTATAATAAGAGCTTGCATTTTTTTCTGTCCTCTTATTATTTCATTGCAGTCCCTTTTTAATTCAGTACTGGACTGTTTACGGACGGCAGCTGCAAATGGCCACAACTCAATCTCCTTTCCTGCCATCGGAACTGGACACCTCGGGTTTCCTAAACAAGACGCTGCACACATAATGTTACACGCAGTGGCTGACTTTGCCCAAAAAGCTTCAAGGAGGATGGATGTTTACTTTGTCATATTTCCTTCTGACTATAGCACATTTCAGGTTGTATTTCACAAATTGTGTCACGATTTTAGAATTTTAAATAACTGACACTGTAATACTATGTATCTGTAATTTGTTTGGCAGTGTTGCCAGTGCAACTCATGTCATTATTGTTTTGTCAGTTGTTTAAAAAAATTAATATATTTTTAATTACCTTCTCTTTAAAGGCTTTTGAGGGACAAATGAAATCTCTCCAGCACAAAATCTCCAACTCCAGCTTCACACAAGGTAAAACAGTGAAGCAGTGCTGCTCCCATAGAACATTAAAAAACTGCACATCAGCGTTTTCGTTTTCTTTGTAGATTATTTTCAGTAGCTTTGTAATGAGCATTTTTATTACTGATCTAAGTGCTGTTTTTTTGTTGGTTTGTTTTATCAAATGTCCCTACATTCAGTAATTAACTAACTGTAAAACCTTAGCAAGTTGAAAAGTTAAAACTAATTTTAAAAACTAGTTTGTTTCAACAGTGCACGTTTTGTCTTTTGAAGACATTTAATGCTGTTTTGCTAATAAATACATTCACCCTGAAAGAAACGTGTCAACAAGCTATAAAGCATAAAAACACAAAGGAAATAAGAAAGCTTGGTTGTTGGTCATTTGTTACTGTTATGGTGTTTTCTGTAAAATCCAGGAAAACTAATGTAGAAAAGTTAATGCGTGGAGGGATGGTCATAACTTGACTAATCCCGTTCACATATAATTAAAATAATAGCAGCAGTGATTTTTCTCTTTTGTGTTCTCCACCAGCATTTGATAACAAAGAAGACTTCAGATTCAACAAAGCTCCAAATCCACAGATCAATTTGAGAGGCCCTTGTAAAGAATCACTACATGAGGCTGAACAATGGCTCGCCCGCTTTCTCTTCAGGCCCCCTCGCCCCGTGGTTATCAACAGCAACTTCATCCAGCACCTCAGTGAGGAGAATTATCTTCAGCTCTCTCGTCTAACCAGAAAGGGTGTCAAGTTTGAAGAGTTTTTGAGCAAGGGTCACGCCTGCCTAAAAGTAGATGGGGATTCAGCTGAGGATGTTGTAGGTGCTGTGTTAGAGGTGGAGGCCATGCTCTGCACTGTCCAGGAGGAGTTTGTCAGAGAGGAGGAGAAAGAAATGTGCAAACTGTTAGCTAATGAAGCATCTCCTGAAAGACAAAGAAAGACAAAGGCGGTGGACCATTCAAGCTGGGACTTCAAAGACAGAATACCTGCTATCAGAAATCTTGGTCTGTGGATATGTAAGGTAAATTATGTTTCATAAACTGTTCCTCAACTTGTCATGGGTTACTATGAAGCTTAGGGATTTGGTTGTTTATTAGTTTCTTACTCTGTATAAATTAGCTTTGTGCCTCATTTCAAAATGAAATGTTTTATTTTTAGGTGGACAAAATTGAGAATCCTGCACTGGAGCTGCTGTTTGAACTCAAGAAAAAGCAGCTGGGGTGCTCCTGGTCTAGGAAAATGTTTCAGCGCACACCTGCACAGTTCTGCGAGATGGTTAGCCGAATTGGACTCCATGCAGAGTGTGCACCACCTGAAGGTATGATATCATTATATATGTCAAAGCTACACATAATGTCATAAAAACACACACCTAGTAACAACACATATTTATTCCTGTCTGGATCCAGACCCAAAATATGGAGAGGGTATCTACTTTGCTAAGACCGTGGAGAAGGCCATGGAAGTTTGGAGGGAGCAAAAGGATCAGTATCTGTACTTTGTGGAGGCTGACGTGCTGACAGGAAAGTC
>VVHJ01046099.1:0-16125 GCA_015107715.1 Tylochromis polylepis
AATGAGACTGTGTCATGAACCGGCTGTGTGCAGGCAGGAGAGGACCCAAACGCAAACTCACGGAAACGGGACTTGAACTCAAAATACAGCTTTATTTGCTGAGAGGGAAAAAGGCAATACAAAACTAAACTGGGAAATTCTAATAATCAATCACACGGGGGAAACACATGAAGAGACACACAGCCATGAGGGAGGACACAACAACAAGCACAGGAAGACACAGACACTAAATACAAGAGGGATAACGAGGGGAGTGAGGACACATGGGGAACACAGCTGATGTGAATTAATTAGACGCCACAGGGGAAGCAAAACAAGACACACTGAACACGACCTTCACAATGAAACAGGACGCGGGAGTGGAGGAGTGGCAGACGAGCGGGAGCGAGGGAACACGAGGGAGAGAGCAGACATGACGGGCTGGGGAAACATGGATAAACATGATGGAATAAAACACAAGGCACAAAAACTCACACAGCTATACGAACACAAACACACAGGGGGAGACACAGAGGGCAAAGACACGGGGGGGGAAACTAATAAACAGTTCCAACCAGAACAACCCAGGTATTTATAGAATAAACACAGAGGACCTAAAACATAAAATAACACAAAATGACAAAAGACACAAGAAAACTCAAAACACTGGGTCAAATGACCCAGGACCATGACAGGCAACCATTTGGACAGCTGCCAAACCTCTAATGAACAGAAAATTTCTAACTGGGATAAGCAGCTCTTTAAATTTAGATATAAAGGGATGTCTTTTTAAAGGTCAGGACTTCACAGAAAGAGTTGGCTCAGTAAACACGATATGCCGCTTACAACAGTGTTCAGATTGACTAGATAAATAGGCAACGATACTTACTTACTGTTACTTCACACCATCTCTTTCATCCTTCCAAGGTGGTTGAAGAATTTAATTTCTCGCCACTGTGCCCGCGTGACCTCGGAGAAAGTGATTCCTCGCTGGGAGCAGGACTACCAGCTCCAACCCAGCTCAAAACTAGGACTGTTCTATGAATACCTTGAGATGGGTAAGATGGCGAGACATTATTGGCACTTTGTCTGTTATATTTGCAGCTGCAAGTAAGATGCTGTTGTTGATAACAGAACCTGAATATACAGAATAATCGATGATTTTATTAATACCTGGTGCACTGGGAAACCTCTTGTCTCTTACAGTCATCCAGTTTGGCTTTGTGACCCTGTTTGTGGCCTCCTTCCCGCTGGCTCCGGTCCTGGCGCTGCTCAACAATGTAATAGAGATTCGGGTTGATGCTTGGAAAACCACCACTCAGTTTCGCCGTGTTGTGTCAGAGAAGGCCCAGCATATAGGAGCCTGGCAGCCCATTCTTCAAGGCATCACCATCCTGGCTGTGGTAACAAATGTAAGCTGGTAATTACACCCAGGCACTAGTTTTTTAACTGATTTTACAGGCTATTATAACCTCAGCCCTCTGATAAAGCATTATTCCCATGACAATGCCAACTACTGATGTTTTTTTTTTTCTTCCAACAGGCCATGATCATTGCTTTCACGTCGGACATGATCCCACGGCTGGTCTACTACTGGTCTTTCTCAGTGTACCCCTATGGAAATAGTACTGAAAACACCATGATGGGCTACATCAACAGCTCGCTGTCGGTATTCAGTATCAATGATTTTCGCCGAGTTGATGACTTAATCAGCACGCCTTCCAACATAACCACTTGCAGGTACAAAGACTGACCCATCTGTGTGTGTTGTGTTCAGTTTTAATGTAGAATTACCTTCCACGCTTTCTAGTCAGTGCCAGGTGAACTGGAGCCCCCAAGGGCTTAAACTTTTTGTTACAAATAGGAGACATTTATAGAATAATTTTTGCCAGATTATTGCACCATGTTCAGTGCACACTCACTGGGCACTTCATTAGTTACACCCTGCTAGTACCAGGCTGGAGCACCTTTTGCCTTTAGAACTGCTTTAATTCTTTGTGGAATAGATTCAACAAGGTGATGGAAACATTCCTCAGAGGTTCTCGTCCATTTTGACATAATAACATCGCACAGCAGACTCCACTATGATGGTGTGCTACTGGATTTAGATCTGGTGACTGTGGAGGCCATTTGAGTACAGTGAATTTATCATCATCTTTAGAAAACTAGTTTGAGATTGCTTGACATGGTTAGTTATCATCAGAGGAGACCACAGCAACAATATTTGGGTAAGCTGTGACATTTAAACAGTGCTCAGTTTGTATGAAGGGGTCCAAAGTGTCCCAAGAAGATATTTCCCACATTATTACACCACCAGCAGCAGCCTAAACTAAACTAAAGGCAGGATGGAGCAATACCTTCATGTTGTTTGCGCTCAGTTCTGACCTGACCATCCAAATATTGCTGCAGAAATGGAGGCTCATCAGATTGGGCAACGTTTTTCCAATCTCGTGAGCTAAAGCAGTCTGACTGGTCACCTCTGACATCAAAGGTGTTTTTTCCCAGAGAACTCCAGCTCACTGGATATTTTATTTTCTTCACACCATCTTCTAAACTATCTAGAGATGGTTGTGTGGGAAAATCCCAGTAGATCAGCAGTTTCTGACCATCCCATTTGGCACCAACAACCATATTACATGCAAAGCCACTTAAATCACCTTTCTTCTCCATCCTGATGCCCACTTTGAACTTCAGCAGGGTGTTTTGATCTTGTGTGCATGCCTAAATACAGTAAGTTACTGCCAGGTTATTGGCTGATCAGATATTTGCCTTAATGAGCAGTTGAACAGATGTACTTAATGAAGTGGCCGGTAAGCATATTTGAATGTATGTAACTTGGGGAAAAAAGGTTCCAATTAAGTGAGTTGGCTGGGAGTTTTTATTTAATTTTAGTTCGATCATATATGCATAAACATGTATAAACCTAAACACATATGTGTTTATGTTTAAGCGCAAGTAAATAGCAAACAGTCCCTGCAATTATGTGCAAGATAACCTGATTTAATCACAATTATAAGACTCACTGAGAAGAAGTTTTATTAGTAACCTTGTAAAATGCGAGGAGAATGACTAAGCTGAGGGAGGGAGTAAAGACTAAGCACAAGAGAGGAATGTAGACCAAAGCTATTTTGGTGTTAGGCATGGGGGCAGGGCTTGGTTTCAGCAGGGCAAAGACAGAGTCCAGATCAGAGCCGAGGAATGGACCGAGGAATGCTGCAGGTTGACGAGACGGGCTTTAGCAGCATGTGAACACAAATGAGCTACAAAACTTTCCAGAAATGACTGAAAACTGTTGAGCTAGAACCAAAGAGCGAAGAAGGATGACGAGCAGCTGGTGGCCTGACTTTCCTTAGACTCCTTTCCTAAAATCAAGCACAGACAAACTATATTCTGCAGTCATAAAAAAAGATTAAAGCTGAACAGCTGAGCGATGCCAGGAACAAATGTGTGGGTTTGAAGAAGACTACTAAAAGCTTTTCTCTTACAGGTATCGAGATTATCGGTTTCCCCCAGGGCACCCTAAACAGTACGAATACAACATGTACTACTGGCATGTGATCGCTGCCAAAATGGCTTTTATAATTGTTGTAGAAGTGAGTATAAACCAAATAAACAGAAACTGATCACTTCAGAAAAAGATCTTTTAACAACATTCTTTTTGTGTGTGTGTGTCTTCACAGCACGTCGTTTATTTTACCAAGTTCGTCCTGGCCTACATAATCCCCGACGTCCCGTATGCTGTTAAAGAACAAATCAAACGGGAAAAATACCTGACCCAGGTGATCCTCCACGAGACCAACCTGAAGCTGGTGTCCAAACATTTAAAACCAACTGAAAACGAAACTGAAAGCTGAGAGTTTACAAAAAGATGGAGTTGGACGGGACACGAAAGCAGAGCCTTTTTAAGTGTGTCACAAGTGTTCTTTCTCTACATTCGATTCAGTTAAATTTTATTTATACAGCACCAAATCACAACAACAGTTGCCTCAAGGGGCTTCATATTGTAAGGTAGACCCTACAATAATAATACAATAATATTATGATTGCCAAGTTAATAAAGCATGAACTGCCTGACAGGAAGCACCATCCTTGAGGAGCTGCAGGACAGCGAACGGAAAAACCACTGATGTGCAGTCTTCCCTAACCACTATTTTCTTGCCCTGGACTGCCTTGATGTGTTTGCTGGTGAAAAAGCACTTTAAGAGTCTTGTTTTTCTAGTGACGTACATTTAACTGTTCCTTCAAATATAAAGATGACAGCACAGGTGCAAAAGCCTACAGTGGAACGCTCAATATGAACTTTTGGCTCAAGAAATGTGAATTGTAATCTTCTTTTTAAAAAACAAACAAACAAGAAAACCCAAACCCATCTTGATGTTAAAGCCCAAAACACAAATACTAAAATCAAGAGAAATGCAACATTTAGCACACAGGAAAGGACATCAAATCAGTGCTTTCAACTGTGAATCTTTTGTTTTTTTCGTCTTTAAGCTCTTTCACGTGACCTCTGTCAGAACATATTTTTCTCGGCTGTTACAGAGATGACCTTTCAAGCCATAGCAAAGATACATTGTTATGTATCTTTGCAATCTTAAGCATTTTTTTTTAGTTTTGCTACTCTCTTTGCTTGTTTTGGGTACATCAGACTGGAGCAGTTCTTACTGTAGCATCTAATTCTGTCCACCTGCCTCCACGTGGGTGTTCACAGCTTTCACACACAATTAATAATCATCATTATTGCAAAATGCAGATTTGCGCCACTTTTGAATGCAGTGTTGGTATAATGCTTTTGCCACCTCTGTTAAAGAGGTCTATCAAAGAACTCACAATATTGCATGGCATAAATGTGCAGCAGCTTATCCCCTTTAAGCTTTACTTGTGTTTATTTTGTGAGGTGGGGGTTCCAGTGAGGAGATAATTAAACACGTTTGTATAAAAAAAACAAAAGTTTTGAAATGGGGAAAACATATTATATGCTATGAAAAAACTTTGGTGAATACAAGTCTTGTGCATGACCACTGCACTTCATTTTTTATTCTGAAATGATTGTTCAGCCTTTTTTTATGTTATCCTGTGTCATTCATGAAAGTACCTATTTTAAAATAATTGTTATTATTAATCCACTTTGTCCTGAACGAAGGTATAACAACCAGTAACAGTATCATATATCAATATCTGGATTGTCTTGTTGTTTTGTACAGTCAATAAATTGTTTTTTATATAAAAAGTATCTTTTGTGTCTTACATCAAAGTCTTCAGACATTAAAAGTATTCCAGTTTTGTACCTTTCAACTCTGATACAGTCAGAAGTGTAGCGCTCACATTAGCAAAATAAAACTGAGACGAGGAGAGTGCACCTTTAAATCACAACAGAAAGGCAAAAATCAAACACTCAGCAAAAACTTCTCATTGATACGCCTCACAGCACTGTCTAAATTATCCTTAATTTCAATGGTCACCTGACCAAATAAACTCCATAAAGAGCAGGGATGTAAAACATAAGGCCAGGGGGCCAGACCTGGCCTGGCAAAGACAATCCACCCTACTAGACGGCTTTGGAAAATGTGAAGCATTTTTACCTACATTTTCATAAATTTTACAGTTTTCCCTACTGATAAACAGCTCCCACATGGCCATTCATACTACACCAAAGTAAGTAACTGATAAACAAATGACAGAAAAGTTCCCTTTTTTCACTATCTGCAATGGAAATAGTTTTTACAATGGGTCCAGAATTTTTAAAAAAACAAAAAAAACCCAACTTTTTTTGTGAATGAAAAAAAGCTTTCTGCTTTATAATAACAGGACACTCTGGTCAATGAACTACCAGAGCTTATTTATTTCTTGCTATTTAAGTCATGCTGACAGATTTCTTTCATTTACTACAGCAGCATTTCTTTAACAAATAGTAAAACTGAAACATACTGTTGAAATTACATCCTTTTCCTTAGATACCTCAGAAATCTCAGGGGTTGAATGTATATTTAAACTTCTTCAAAGTGGGATGCATGTGGCCCTCGATATAAAATTAGTTTGGCATTCTGCTTTTGAGGGATTCCCCTTATAAATCTGAATTCAGAAGTCTTTCTGTTACATTTTTGATCAGGCAGATTTTTCAGCGCTCTACAGACGCCATCAAGACGCGTCACAGGACCCAGTGAAAGTCACATGTACGCCCACAGTGTGCATGCCTGAGGTTAAATAGTCTTTTAGTGTGTCGTTTATATAGTTTTGGGTACATAAACCGTACAGTTTGTCCGCAATGAGCTCTCAGATTACATGCATTGGGTGGGTAAAACGAGGCGTTGCCAAGGAAACCCCGGATAAAGTAAGTAACGTTAGCACGTTAGCAATTACATATATATTTTAAAATAATAAAGCTACTTTTTACATTTAACTCCAGGTTGAGTTGAGCCAGGAGGAGCTCCAGCGAATCATCACTGAGGCGAAAGAAGAATTGGGGTATTAAAGGCTTTACTGCCCCAGTGTATCCCGTCACACTGTGCCTGCTGTCATATTCTTCTTGTTTACTTCTTTGAATGCCCTCAGGGAACTGACAGCTGAGGACGAAGAAGAAGATGCTGAGAGTGTACCTGTTGAAGAGAGTGATACTGCTGAAGTGCCACAGGATGAGAGTGAAGAAGGAAAGGAGGAGGAGGATGAGCTAGCAGAGTATGGCCTGGATAAGTATGATGAAGAGGACGCAGGTGAGGAAGGGGCGAGGTGCTGTTTGGTTATTTGAGTAGATTTGCCACTTCATCCCGTATCTTCTGGTTTTCTGCCTATGTTTTAGTGACCGCTAATCTTGGTGACAGCCTGGCTGGTCTCACAGTGTTCAGCTCTAATGAGGAGGATCCTTACATCACCATCAAAGACACAGTGAGTGGCCTCCAAAAATAAGTGCATGCATTCTGTGTTGTGCCTAAAGAGCTGCTATAAACTTTAAAAACCCTCATTTGTTTCCCAGTGCAAGAATTTTGTGTTAAAATTTTGGATAATTTCCTTCCTAGGACCAGTATGAGCGTGAAGACTTTCAAATCAAACCCACTGACAACCTGATCCTGGCAGGCAAAGCAGAGAAGGATTGCTGCAATTTGGAAATCTATGGTAAATGCCTTCATTTACTGACCTGACGGATAGATATCAGAAGATTTTCTTCAGATAATAAAGGGAAATTTTGTTTATTGGATACTGCTGCTTTGGCTTAAAATAATCTAAATGTGTTACTTTGCAGTTTACAACTCGGAGGAGGACTCCCTGTATGTTCATCACGATATTCTGCTGCCAGCTTATCCACTGTGTGTGGAGTGGCTAAACTTCGACCCAAATCCTGCAGAAGGAACATGTAAGAAAACATCAGATGATAAATGCAGTGTAGATTAAGTTGCTGTTTCATTGTATAGGAGCTTTTAGCAAACACTGTCTCCCATGTGTGTGTATTATTCTGCAGCTAACTATGCAGCTGTGGGCAACATGACCCCTCAGATAGACGTATGGGATCTGGATGTGGTGGACTGTTTAGAGCCAGCCTTCTCTCTGGGGAGCAAAAAAGCCTCCAAGAAGAAAAAAAAGAGCAAGAAGGTAAAAGCCTAATTAGTGGTCGTTCAAGCAGTTCCTCTGGTCTGCATGTCAAAGTATTCTCAGCAAGAAATTGAACCCTGTGATGCCCATCAGAGTGAGAGTGTGTGAGTTTTAGGTAAAAAGCACTTAAAACACTGGAAAAGTGTTCCTGCTCAAATGGAGTGGAAAGCACTGTATGAGTACTGGTCCAATTAGTAAAGTCAGATGGGTTTAATTTAGGGTGAGCCTGACTTAGTAATTAACTGTTTCTGTCTGCTCTTTTAAAAATAACAGGGG
Source organism: Tylochromis polylepis (assembly GCA_015107715.1). Lineage (NCBI taxonomy): Eukaryota > Metazoa > Chordata > Actinopteri > Cichliformes > Cichlidae > Tylochromis > Tylochromis polylepis. The sequence goes on from VVHJ01046099.1 coordinate 7,837, forward strand.
GCAGCAGCAGAGCCTGTTGAGGGACACACAGATGCAGTGCTTGATTTATCCTGGAACCAGCTGGTCAGGTCAGTATGAGATTGCATTAATATCCATTCATCCATTTTCTACCACCTGTTCTCATGTGGGTTGCAGTGACAGGAGTCTAAACAGAGATCAACAGACCTCCTTCCCCACTGCTCTGAGGAGTAGCGGCTCTGCCCTGAGCTACTCCTGAATAACTGACCTGTCTCTAATGGAGAGCCCAGATTTCCTGTAGATGAAGCTCATTTCCTCAGCTTGTATCTGAGCTCTTATTATTTCAGTCTCTACCCCCTGCTTCTGATCATAGGTGAGGGTAGGAAAGAAGGTTAGCCAGTAAGCCGACACTTTGGTCTCTCTTCACCACAACAGACTTACACATGCTGCACCAGTTCATCTCTCAATCACACAATTCATTCTCCCTCCCACTTCTAAACAAGTCCCAGAGATGCTTGAATTCCTTCACTTGAGGCCGGGAGATGTTCATATACTTTGTTTATATTAGATGCGTGCGGTATAACTCTACATACTTGTACATCAGTGGGTCTTTACTGAAACACAGTCCCCTCTTTCTTAGGAACGTGTTGGCTAGCGGTTCTGCAGATGAAACTGTTATCTTGTGGGATATGTCTCAAGGCAAGCCAGCCACAACCCTGCACAGACACACTGATAAGGTATTCAGTGAGAAATAAAAATGTAATTCACAGTTTATACTGAGTGAGAAATTACAGCCTTGAGCTGCTGGGTAACAAAATCTTGTCTTTCAGGTCCAGACGTTAACATTCCACCCATTTGAAGCCCAGACTTTGCTATCGGGATCTTACGACAAGTTTGTGTCATTTGCTCTTCCCACCACCAGATTTTATAGCAAAATTTTGGATTGACAAAAGTTTGGAGGCTTAACATGTTCTCTTTTCAGGACAGCTGTACTTTATGATTGCCGGAGTCCAGACAGCAGCTATCGGACGTGGAGGTTCAGTGGCCAAGTGGAGCGTCTGGTCTGGAACCACTTTTCACCCTGCAATTTTCTGGTGAGTCCTTAAAACATCCTCCAGGATTTTCTAGAAAACTAGCTGTGCAGAAAAAAAAATTTACAATTTTTTTTTTTATTTTTAAAAAAAATTTTCATCCCATAATTCCTCTTATATTTGTATTGGCTGGTAGGTCAGGATCAAACAGAGGGCAGTTTAGCACCAGGTTCTTTTGTTACTGAGCCAACTTGTTGTGGTTCATGCAGCGTATGATTTCGGCATTGTCTTACTGAAGTAATTCAGGTTGTCCCCTTGGGGGGGGAGTGTTGCTCTAAAACCTGCACATATCACTCAGCAATAATAGTACCTTCACAGCCGTGCGCATTACCCATGCTGCGTACACAAACGCATCCCCATACCACAGTGCATGTTTGTTTGGATTAAAAAGCTTGATAGTGCTTTCCTAGCATCAGAGATTTCTAAATAAAATGTTAAGTTTGAGTCATCGGGGAGAGCACGGGAAAGTTTTACACTTCATGTCATCTGTAAATTGCATGTAGATTTCAATTTACAGAGCATCCCAAGTTTTCTAAGAAATGAGTGCTATACAGCATAACAGTAGAGTGGTAAATTTGGCATTTTCCCTATTAGGAAGTGTGTCACTCCCTTGGAATTTTTCAGGGAAATGTGAGGTGGTCAGGCTTGGGAAGCATTTGTTCAGCTGACACAGAATGGCCCATCTGTTACGCCTTCTCTCAGCACTGGTGCTTCATAGTGATGTTTCTGGCTGACGTCCAGGTCATCTTGAGGGCTCGATCAGCATAATCACATGTGGAGATCTGGTTTATGCTAGTGAAACCAGTCGCATTGTTTTCACCAGACAATAAATTACAGATCTTTTCTGCTCAGTTTGATTTTTCATCAGAGGTTAAAAAAAAATCATACAAAAGCATCAAAGCTCGACCACATTAAATCACATTCCTTTTAAAACCCAGCTGAGCAGCTGTGACTCCAGCTGGTGTGTGGTCATTGTGCAAAAGACTTTGCATTTCTCATTCTGTTGATTTTGTCGTTCTTCATAAGCTCTGTGCTTTACGTGTGGGTTTTTTTTTTCTTATTTTTCAGGCGAGTACAGAGGATGGTTTTGTCTACTGCCTTGATGCACGCTCAGATAAACCTGTGTTCACACTGAGGGCACATGATGAAGAAGTGTCAGGTGTGTGTGTTCAGTCCTTTTTTTCAGTTTAAACTCTAGATAAGATTTTCAGTTGTAAGAGGAAGTAGTAATTTTTTTTTTTTCTTGGTCATGAGTCATTTGGGAAAATATGAAAGCATTCCTTGACAATATTCATACACACCAGTGAAATGTGGGAAAACTCGTGGCTGACTTGTTTTTCGTCATCATCTCAAAACCACTTCCTTTCTGGAGGAAAACATGAAGACAGTTGGGTAACACTGAGGCTCTGTGATTCAGCCCAACCAAGTGGAGCCTTCCTTTCCTTGTGTTCTTGAAAAGACACAGTAATGACTGTGCAATAGAAACCACGCCTAACCCTCTTTGAATTCCTGCAGGGTTGGCCCTCAGCAGCCAGGTTAAAGGATGCATGGTCACCTCTTCAGCTGACAAACAGGTTAAGATTTGGGACATTTTAGGCAACAAACCCAACCTGGTGCACTCGCGGGATATGAAAATGGTAAGTTTGTGGTGTGTTGTGGAGGTGTTTTTCCATGTGTATAAAAAGTGGTTGTTAAAAGATGTTTAACCTGACTTTGTAACCTGTGATCAGGGTGTGCTGTTCTGCGCGTCATGTTGCCCCGACCTGCCCTTCATCTGTGCCTTTGGGGGACAGAAGGAAGGTCTGCGAGTTTGGGATATAAGTGATGTTGCAGCAGGTGAAGTTAAATCATTTGTAAATCATGTGAAGTTAATTCCAAAAGCAACTGCACAACTTGTTCTATGTTTAAGGAATGATGTAAAGTGGCAAAGATTTACTTTTGAAGCCAGCTGTTTCAGTTAATGATGCTCTAATGTTGTTGTGACTGCTTTTAGTGGCCGAGGTCTTTGGCAGTCGAGGACGCTTGGTGGCAAGTACGGGATCACAGGCATCCAGCGCTGCAGCCACATCGGACATGGAGGTCTCCTAGTGGCAGTCTGGTTGAAATGGATAAACTGAGCTAATGTGAGAGCATATCAAGCTGCCATGCTTGTGGCTTCTTCATGGAAGCTCCACTGAGAGGCTGGTCAGTCTTTGAAAACCAGGCCCAAAGGAACCAAAGAGCTCAGTTCAGCTTCTCTCTTTCCACATATAAGGCTGCTGACAAGAACATTTAAAGACGTGTTCAAGAAAGTCAAGGAACAGTTGTTCTTATATTAATATAAGTGGACTTATTTTTGAATGATGGGTGGAATTTAAATTCCCTGCAGTTGGTTTTCTCTGTATATTAACAATGTAATATGCTGCTTAGATTATTGAACAGTGATTTTATACCCTTTTCTGGTAATAGATACAAATCTGAAAAAAAAAAGTCTGTACAGTTATTTGATTTGGCTCATGTGTAAAAAGATAAAAAATAAATAAATAAATAATGGACTCCTCCAACTGTCGTATATTCAAGAAATAAACACAGTTCATTAGATTTGTGTTGATTTTGTTCTTCTTTGGTTCTCAAACCACTTATGAACCACTAGATCAGGGGTCTCAAACTCGCGGCCCACGTTACCCCTACTTGCGGCCCATATATTGACGTGAAGAAATATAATGCAATTTGGCCCTTGAAGTTACTCTTTTTGTTAGGGAGGATTTGTTTGTTGTTGAGTGCAATGTTAAAATAAGTTCTTTAACAAGCAAAAATGATTTCATATGAAGGCAATTTGAGCAGAGAGTACAAACGTGTTGAGGGACTGGCTGCGTTAGGTCAGTGAGAGCGTCAGAAACTAATGTGTACACTTACGTCTGCATTTTTATTTTGTTTAATACAAACAAAATTATAACAGAAGTGCTGCCACGTGTCTGGCCAGAAAGAGAGTACCAATTTGTTTCTTTGGTAGTTCAATGAAAGACTTCAGTTAGTTAAGAGGGAAAAGAAAAAGATTTGTGTTCATCTTTGCAGTTTTGTCTTGTTATACATTATTTGAATTTTTTTTTTTAAATAACACACTACATTTTTGGGAATATTTGTGGGTGTTTTCTTGTTTGGTTGTTTTTTTTTTTGTACTGCTTGAACACTAAAGTGGCCCTCCAATGAGATGACAGTACCAGCAGTGGCCCACAGCTCATTTAAGTTCGAGACCCCTGCACTAGATGAATTAAGGATGTGTGGGGTGTTAAATATTTATATGGTTGTACTGTACATTAGCCTATAACCTTTAAAAATAAATAAAAGACTTTCTTTGGGGTTTTGCGCTAAAATATAGTGCATTTAAAAACCGGACCTAATACTAAGAATATATGGAAAAATAACCACCATAATATATAGTATGAAAAGTAAGTAGTCATAAATCCGATATTAGTTTGCTGTTAGTCACCAGCAGGGCTGAGTAGTAAAAGACTATGAGCAATCAATGTTATTAAATCATATTAAAGAAAAACATATAAAGTAAAAAGCATCACAAGTACTACATGAGGCATGTACGCACTGGGAATTTGAACTGTGAGTATCTGTGGGATCTCAGGGTTCAATTGTGTATTTCATTTTAAACGAAACATTTCTAAGATATTAAAAAATATTTTACGTAACAGCATAAAGTTCAGTTCATTTTGGCGATAATAATAATAATTTTGGAGAAATAATCCAAACATGTTAAATGTAATCCAGTGGGTTACGTTACTAATTACAAACTTGCCATGGAGTCAGTAATATGAGACATCAAAGAAATCTGAAGTGAAATGCAGGAGATCAAAATAAAGTCAGAGCAGAAATATTGAAGGAGATGGATGTAGCAGCGGAACCGTTGAATCTGAGTCAGAACGCAGAGACGGAAATATTACAGTGATGCACATACAAAATAATTAAGCATGGCGTCGGGTCGTTTGTGCAGACTAAACAGTCTCCTAACGCGACTCTCCGGTCGCACTCGGTTATCAAATGTACAAAGTAAGTTTTATGCTTTATATGTCATTTGTTGACGGTCATGTGAGTGTACGCGAGTTTACAGATTTATTGGTTAACAGCGATGGCGGCGGTGAAAGCTAACGGAGCTAACCTTGACAGTTTAGGTGGCGAGTCTGATTTCGCTGTGAATAATTTAATATCTTACAAGTTTGCACGTTTCCTAGTGACTGTAAATGTAACACATGTTGGAGACAGCAGCAGCATTCTGTGTCTAGTATCTGTGTTTAGTAGTTCCTGCTGCTGTCTTCATCCTTGTGTTATGGTCTCTAAGCTTTCAGAGTTTAATTTATAGCTAAGTTGAATCGTGTCCATTTGTGCCATTAGTTGTCTGGACTTGTGTTACATCTGTGCTGGTTGTGTTTGTTTTCCTGCTGCAGCTTGTTTGGTCCCAGCTCGCCAGAAGTCCAGTGTTGGTACTACTTCTCTTGATGGACCTGAATGGTTTGTATTTGTCAAATTAAAATGAGATGAACAAAGACGAGTGGTTGGCTTATCTTGTGGGTTAGAATTAGCACTGCGTGTTGTATTGTGCAGAAGTCTTGAGCAACCATTTATTTCATTTCTTTAAATTTTGATTCCAAACAGCCAGACTTTGTTGTAATTCTTAAAGAGGCGTCAATTGGTAGTTCTCCAGGTTTTCTGAAGGACTTTCAAAGTTTTTCTTTGGTCACTGGCGGCGTTTTCACATTAATTTCACTCCCATCCTTGTGCTTGACCATTTTTAGATGAATGATTTTTGTTTGTTTGTTTGTTTGCTAACCTGCGTTATATTGACCTAAGAATCAGTTAAGAAGATAAAGGGAACCAAGTCAAGGGATGAAGTGTGTCCTTAAAAGATCGAAGGAAACTGAACAAGGGGAAAACAAAAGAAGACATGACACAGATAAAAAAATTATCTATAGGAGATGATGTATTGTGCATAAGTAATTGGAGTTGAAAGTTCTTAATCCAGCAAAGATCTTACACAGGATGCCTCAGTCGATCCATCTACTGTTCACCAGAGCCTCTTCAGAAATGGTTTCAGTGGAAGGGTGGCTGTCCAGAAGCCATTCTTAAGGAAGGGAAAAAGGCTGGGGTATGCCAAATTACACAAGAACTGGACTGAAGATTGGTGGCATCAGGTCTTATGGAATGAGGAATTCAAATTTTAAATCTTCAGTTCAAATCACCGTCAATATGTGCAGAGGAGGTCAGGAGAGAGGCCACTGTGGAGGGTCTGTCGTTGTTTGGTGGTGTTGGGGATCTTCTCAAAATAGAACAAACAAACTCAGAAAAGCATCATAATGTTTTGGCCCACCACCCAATACCATCAGGAAGGAGTCTGATTGAGAGCGGCTTGACTTTCCAGCATGACAATGATCCCAAACACACTGCAAACGCAGTAAAAGTATACCAAAACACACAATGGAACACTATCAGTCATGGATTGGCCTTCCCAGACCACAACATTATTGAAGCAGTGTGGGATCATTTTGACAGAGAGTGAAACAAAAGCAGCCAATATCCAAAGAAGAGCTTTGAATGTCCTTCAAGAACCCTGGAGAACTATTCCTGAAGAATATTTAAAGAAGTTACAAGAAAGCTGCCATTTTTAGAGTTTAGGCTGTGTTGAAGAATAAAGGTGGTCATACTAAATATGACTTTCAAGCTCATTAGAATTGTACAAACTTAAAATTGCTGCACCCATTTCCCATTTAACTAGCAAAATATAAAGAAATTGTTACTTCAAGACTTTTGCACAGCACTGTAGCTGCAGAAATATTTAACATTTTTGTAGTTGTGTTGTTGGAATAATTAATGAAGTGTAAAAAAAAAAAGTGACTACTTAAGTAGCTAATAGTAGATTACATAATTTTGACATAGATACTAATCTTTAAATTTTTTTGGCTTTAGTAATGTGGAAATTGGTGTGACCTCAGATGGGAAAACCATAGTGTGCTACCATCCCACTGTGGACATTCCTTATGAGCTTACCCAGGTAAGGCAGTACTGTGTAGCTTATTTCAAAAGTATTCTGGATATAGTTTTAGACCTGTTATTATTTTATAACAAATAAACTTGAAGTATCAGACTTACAGCCATTAGAAAAGATGTAACTGTTCTGTGCACAACAAGTGAAAAAGCTGCAGGATTGCAATAAAACACTGTGTATTTAAAAAAACGAGAAATGAATCTTTGCAGCTTATAGAAAGACCAGACCCACTGGCCAACCAGGTCGAGACGCACGACCAGGTTTTAAAGGCCCACCTCAGCAAGGAGGTGCTCAAGGACAAAGGCCCCACAGTAGAGGAGCTGAGCAAGATGTTCTTCACTACAAAACACCGCTTTTATCCAATTGGACAGTAAGTACACAAGTAACACACACATAGGCAAAGGTTTGTGAGGAAAATGTTGGTGGGAGATTTGTCCGCACGTTCTTCATCTGGTCTCCCTTTACTTATTTATTACTTACCTATTATTTCTCTATTTATTCCTCCAAAGTTCATATTTGGATCAACAAGATGCATTATGTATAGAAAATTTTTATCTCGATATCTATGTTACAGGTGTTACTGGTATTATACAGTCCCAAATAAAAGTTTAAGACCACTTGAAAAATGGCAAAAAATCATATTTTGCATGGTTGGATCTTAACAAGGTTCCAAGTAGAGCTTCAACATGCAACAAGAAGAAATGGGAGTGAGACAAAACATTTTTTTGAGCGTGCAATTCATTGAAAACGGCGCTTAAACTGAAACGGGCTGTTTTACAGCTGATCAAAAGTTTAGGACCACATGCCTTTAAAAGGCCAAATCTGTGCAAAAATGTGGATTCATTGTCATTTTCTGTCAGGTAGACACACTGTCATGACGTTCTGATTGCAAAGGGGAAAAAACTTTCCCTTTTTGAACATCGTCGGGTTGTTGAACTGCATAAGCAGGGTCTCTCACAGCGCGCCATCGCTGCTGAGGTGGGACGCAGTAAGACAGTCATTTGGAATTTTTTAAATGATCCTGAGAGTTATGGAACAAAAAAGTCAAGTGGAAGACCCCAAAAAATTTCACCAGCACTGAGCCGGAGGATCCAATTGGCTGTCCATAAAGACACTGGACGATCCTCGACCCAAATTAAGGCCGTTACTGGTGCCGACTGCAGCCCCATAACCATCAGACGGCATCTGAGACTGAAGGGCTTCAAAAACAAA